>QFDD01000157.1:0-58236 GCA_006871305.1 Vachellia collinsii | reverse complement strand
GGGGGGGGGGGGGTTGTCATGCATGAACGTAAGCCTATTTCAGAATCAGCAATAACATAAAAGAGCCCTAGGTTGTTTGTATTGCGCATGAACTTATGCGTAGCTGAAGATGAAATGTACCAAAACTATGTGATCAATGGTGATTGACAGAATTTAATGCAATTACATACAGTATCTTTCTGAGTCTAACATTTGACGGGTTAGAGAATGATTTCTACGAAGGAGTTTCATCAGCAGCGTTACAAGACAAAATATAACTTAAAAATTGATTATATATCAGAGCAGAAGCCCAAAAATGATGTGTCTCACCGTCAGAAGAAAACTGGCAAATATATACACAAGGAAATCCGGTAAGGCATCTCCTTCAGCAAGATATGTGTCCCAAAGGCGTGTGATGAGATGGAAGGGTATCTAATGAAATAAATCACGTATTAGACTCTAAGAAAGAATAAAACTCGGGCCAAATTTACTAAAACCCATTATCACGAACATCAACGCAATGATTAATAAACTCCTGCTCATTGCAAGAAAGTCATTTTACAAATGTCTTTTTAGATGACGCAATCATAATTATAAAATGAAATTTTCGTTAGTTACAGCAAACCTCACGGATAAGAAGACAGTTGAACCAGCGGAAAGCAAACTGAAGAAATTCCAGTCCTTGTTCCTCCACATGTCTAGAGACAGGCTCTGGTGCAGCGCAACAGTTTCACTTGAGCACATCAGATTCTATTATAAGATATACAAATAATAATATACCAACAAAATTAATGAGATGACAAGGTTGGGTATTTCTGATGCAAAAGAATGTTAATATACAACATGGAAAAAGATGACAAAATATTGACAATTGTGGGTAAGAACAATAGATTAAGCTGGTTTAGTTATGTGTAAAGAAGGCCAATAGTCTTTAGCCCTGTAAAGAGAGGTAGAGGGAGATCAAGAAGGACATTTAAGGAAGTCATGAATCGAGACCTTTCAGTTAATGGTATATTGGAAAAGTTGGTTGTAGATAATGCACAATGGTGTTCTGAAATCAATGTAGCCATAGGATAAGGATTGTTGTTGTGTGTGAAACAGATCATTTCAGGTTTGTATAGCATCTTTTGGAATATTTCAAACAGATCATTTCATTAAAATACAACAACAACAAAGCCTTGTCCCATTAATTGAAGTCGGCTACATGGATCACACAATGTCATTGTACTCTATCGTAAACCATGTTCCTGAATAGCTTATTAATCGAAAGATCTCTCTCTATAATCTCCTTGAGAGTAATTAAAATAATCTTGACCAAAAGATCATTTCATCAAAACGATTAAGCAAAATTAAAGGAGCTATTACCACACTACAGTTCTAAAATCTAAGATATTGGAAGCCTTTTCAGTACCCAAGCAGATATGCTTTTCAATGAAAACGACCAAAATGGCCACATAAGAATAGCATTAGTTTGTTGGTATTAAATGCCATCAACTGGTTAACCTTGTAAGTAGGATTGGAACTGGTGAATTATGGATCAGTTCAACACACGGGGTTTTAAAGTTTTCTATGTATACTAGAAGAAATCTCAACCTCAACTCAACTTCACAATTTAAATGAGGTTAATCCATTGAAATATTAGGGTTGCTTACAGGGTTGCATTTAAGTTCATGCAACTAAAGGTTGCTTCAAGAAAAGCATGAACCCGAATAAAAAAGTTTACCATCTATTCTTCTGACCAATTCCTTCAACTTAAACACAAGCCTCTGAATTCCTGGTTGAGCGAATGTGTAATGGTCTTGCATACCATCAAGCAACTTTGACAAGCACCAATAACAGTCAGCCTCTACATTAGAAATTTTATCTGAGGATAAATCAGACATTGACCAATTGTCTATACTCCCTTTCAAGTATTCTGATAGGAAAACAACTAAAAACGGTGTGACAAGATCATTAATTCCCTGAACGTATCCACTTGCAGGATGCCGAATGGCCCTGGCAAGAAATCATTAACTCATATAAGTAAAACAGGTGAAGTATATTTCTTGAACACACTTATTTGACAAGAAGAACGAACAAGAAGCTAAGAGCTATTTTTTTTTTTTTTATAAGTTATCAAGGGTATCCCCAAGCCACTTTGAATTTAAAATTAATCCCTCTTGAAGCTTAACAAAACCTTTTTTTTAGGGTGAGTTACCAAGGGTGTCCATAAGCCACTATAGACTAAATATTTTATCATGGATCAAGACTTCAGTAAGTTCAATTAATGCTTGCCTGATGCACTCAATATGGTAAAGTTAGCTCATAAAACCTTTTAAGGTTCTAGCATCTTCTACACCCCTACCTCCGCACCCCCAAAAAAAGAAGCAAGAAAGAAAATTGGAGACCACAAGAGCAACTATGCACAATGTATTATAAAAGTGTAATATATAAGCATAAGTCACCATCTTGCTACTTGCTAACAGAGATTGAACCTCAAACAATGTCTCTTCTATCCATCGGTAGCCAAACAATACCCCAGGGGAAAACTACTAAAATCATCAAAGAGGATATGCAACAATGTAAAAACATGTGCTGACCAAAAGTGATAATTATATCAGAAAATTATTTTGGAGACTACTTTCCAAAATTGGTATTACTTTTTCAGCCAAGGTACTTGCCATCTCTCCCCTCACAGAACCATCCACGTCAGAGAACAATAGGCTAAGAACAACGTCAGACCAACTAAAAGGGTGACAACAATATCTAACCATGTATAAAGAATGCGCTCCAATGACTTCTGCACTTGTGGTTGCTGGAAGAATGAAACATCAGGCACAGTTCTTGGACAATCAACAGCAATCTAACAAATTTTCAGTACCAACTGTCATGATTCGTGAATTATAAACATAGTTATCATAACATCAAGATGCCCATTCATTAGAACTGAGGGAACCTGGCGAAGCATGTTAATCTCGTCATCTGAACGTTGTGTTTCAGGAATATCGTAATACTGAGAAACACAGTCAAGAAACTCCAGGCGCTTCCTTCTCAGAACTCCCTCCCTTCTATCTGAATTAGGTGGTGCATATCCCTGTTGTCAGTTAGTCTTTAAATTTCAAAGAACATAAGATACATTCAATAAGAAATAGTGGAAATAGGAGGTCAAAGTTCAATTTCAAAGTGACTTCACTATCTATTATTTTACAAAATACTTCATTTTCTTCTTAAAAATCCCCCTCATGGTCTCTTTGCAAAACATATCCATGTAATCAGCATCAAAATCTCTTCTGAAAGATACGTCCTTAACAGTACATCCTCAGTGAACAGAATTTTTATTTCAGCAATATCAACAAAATAAGATAAGAATAACCACATCTTAATAAATTATGACAAATAGAATAGCCATCATCAAATCATGAGCTTGAGGGAGAAAAGGAGTGGAAGATAGACCGTAAAGCTTACCAAGAGAAGCCTCCACACTGTTGGGCGCATGTAATCTGGAACTCCACTCCAAGATAATTCACGCAACTTCTCTGCAAAATAAATTTCAAGTACATATACCAACAAAAAAGAGATCAGATTAAATTCTATGGATTTGCTGACAGAAGTCATATCAATGACAACAAAACAGAAAATAGGAATCTAGATGGATGTTACTCATGAATAAGGTACAGCTTAAGCAATACAAAAAGAGCATTCTGAGCCAAGTAGGGTTTGTAATAAATCTAGAAGCTAACCTTCAATTTGTAGATTTATGTTTCTTCATGTTGTTATAGGATTACATATTTATAATCATTATCTTATGAATATAGGCTCAAATTATGTGAAAACTAATCATTATGAATTAAATGACTTCAGCAGACACACAAACATTCTTTATTTGTAGAAGCACCAAGAAAATTCAAACATTGAAGGGGAAAAATCAATTCAGCTTATGCATAACAGTATGGTGTAATGAGTATTATTCTGTGATTTATTTTAAGGCCTAGAACCCGACTCAAAAAAGTTTTCTAAGAAACCACATCATGGGCTTGTTCACCTGAGCAGTGAGCACACGGCTTATAACAACAGATGCTACTTCCATAAATATGATGAGTCCCAACAGGATTAACAATCAAGTCAACAAGTGGCACCAAGAATTGTGATTGTAAATTCAAATACCTAATATTACTGTCGACCCAGAAAGCACCTTAGTGAACTTCATAACTCTCGCAGAGTCTGTAGCTCTTGCACCCATGAAAGATTTTTGAACTTCTTCAGATGCGTTGTCACTGTCAGAACTTGATTTTTTTAACTTATTCACATGGGAAACACTGACAGGTTTACTTGTACTCTGGCCTTCTTTCTGCGTCAAGAATAATAGCCCTGGTTAAATAAGCGCTGCCCCGTGGCCTTATAGAGGCTTATGGAGTAATTATTTTATGAGTACTGAAACACCTCTGCAGCCTTAGCTGGGTGATCACTTGTGCCAGCATCGTTGAAGGAGAAGCTCCTTTCATATCTTGGCGAATAATCTTTTGAGTTATCTAGCGGGTCTAATCTCCGAGTCAATAATATTTTACCAGGGATGCTACGACCTTTCAGCAAGCTTGAAAATAAAAATAAAATAAAATTGGCATCAATTATATTTGAATTGTTTGCTTTCCATTGTGGGTGGAGCTGAACATGAATTCAGAGGGACAAAGAGAGTTGTTCAATGATTCAAAGGAAAAGGGAAAAGAAAAATGGTTCAATCAATCCCTGAAAGGGGAAAGGAAATAGAGCATGCAATCCCAATTATGCAGTCCCATCGCATCTACAAAGAGTGGTTATGAAGGATAGTTACGTTTGTCATCGACAAAACCTCGTAAAGAATGTAATCCCATTCAAGACTCTTGGAAAACATTAGCGCCAAACTTGATATATCATCTTCAGTTTTAACTGCAATCAGATCGGCGGAAATACAAAAGTACTGATTGTAAAGGATTAAAACTTGAGTCCATAATCCTTGAACCAGAACATTTGATAAATGCACGCGACCCGTACCGGTTTGAACAGAATCGCAGATCACGCTAATTACACCGCTTTTGGCATTGAAGTCAGTTAGGTCCGTATAAATCAGGCAAATAACCGTGTAACCTTCATCGATAGATTTCGACGTTTAAATAAAATTATGAATTAGCTTCTCTGAATTCAAAAAGTGAGACAAAAAAAAATATGAAGAAGGGTGTTCCGGCAGCTACATGATCAGATCAGTCATCGGAATTATGGGGATGAAAAGGTTTTCCTCGAAATGCCTTTAGTGTATGAGAAGCAAATAGTTACATGCAGAAAATGAAGGATCTGGGAGCGTGAAATTAGTACCCTTGAACATTCCTGAGGGTCTGATTGAATCTAGAGTCTTGGCTTGTGACGGTACTATCTGCGTTGCTCTGATCTTCTTCCCGCCTGCCGTGTGTGCGGTCATTGTTATTCATGGTTGCTCTGCCAGCTCTACCAGCGTTGTTTGATACTATTCCCAGGGCCACCAGTGAGAGATGCTTGCACGGACATGGACTCACGAAAAGGTCTTTCTCTTCCTCATCCCGCTGATTATTTCATCCTAGTATTTCTTTTGTGGTATGTATCTTGCATATTCATTTTTTCTGGCACCAACCTCTCAGGCAATCTTTTTCCAGTCAACACAACTTCGATTTTTACCGGACTATAAATATGATGCATTAGTTGTTTATGACATATATTGACTATTCTCGTATTATATAATGCACTCATTCATATGCACATTTTTATTTTTTTCGTACATACATGCTCTGCTGTTTTAGAACAAATATTTGTAGGGGAGTAACAATTTTTTTAATTTTCACTGTTGGTTTAAAATTTTAAAAACTGCTCTTGCCATGGTTTGATTTTACATCCTAGAGTAAATAATATGCACCATTAAATTTGTATCCATGGTGAAATGGGTGCCTTGCGTAATGTATTTAGGATTTTAAGATATTATAAGCAACTATTATGTACTAAACATGTTTTCATTCCACATCATGCGAACATTTATTTTGTTGCATCGCAACTGTATGAATGATGAATATCTACACACGCCTCGTTCTAGCACTCAAGTCAAACAGTAGTGGCAGCTTGATGCTAACTATGTTACAGTGCGTTTGTTCTCCACGTTTTGTTTTTCGTTCAGCTTTTTTCATATCTACACAAAAATTCGAAGTAATTTTTGTGAGATGCGAGATTGATAGATTTTGCTGGAAAGTAATTTTAAACACACTGCTGATCCATGAGATCATTCAAGTTTAGAAGCATTGATTAAAACAACTCACATATATCCTTCACATTCAAATACAGACAAAGTATGGCTAGGTATGAGAAATATTTGAAATAGACAAAAATGGCGCTATCTAGTCTCCGACATAGGAATGAACTGCGGGAACTAGCTCAATGGAAGCTAAATTTCTTGGTTCGACTGGCCAATCTAATTTGGTGTTTAAATATTTCATTGATGGTTATGAAAATATTTCGTTGGATGTTCATTTAGTGGCGGAGGATGACACTTTCAAATAGCCGCTGGCCTAGGCACTTGGTGTTGCTCTTCTTCCATTCTTCACAGAGCAAGCGAGTTTGATATATAGCTCTGAGGATTTGATGTCCTAGATCTGAAAGGTTATTGTGAAAGTTGTTTTTTCCCTTTTTTTGTTGGTCTCTAACTCATGGAAACTCCTACGTTTCCATTTTTCTTAGCCCTGTCCAACTCCTAAAAATTGAATGATTTACTTGAAGTCGATGGAGCTCTTGATGTTAGAAATAAAAGGAAACACAGACAAACTTTAGATGTGGTTTAAAGATGCAACAAGTGTTTCTCTTTGCCGGCGACTTTTATATGTGCTCCATCGCCTCCCTCCCACTAGCAGCTTTCTAAGACAAAATTGGGTTTGACTTCGAGAGGTTCTAGTTGACGGTGTTTATTGTTAGCGCATACAAATCAATCTAGTCCCCCAGACCTACATTCGCTATTCTAGAATTATCTCTAGAATAGTGCACAACTTTTATCTTCTCTCACCTGTATCACAGACACACTGTGCAATCCTCTATAAATGCATTATTGTATATCTCTTCAATCAATGCAATTGACTTATTCATTATTTTATGCTTGTTTCGGTTTCTGCTCCTTATAATGGTATCAGAGATGTTACAAGCTTGCTGCTACATCCCCTCTTGATATTTTCAAGTGGCTACTTTGTCCCCTATTCTCTTTCCAGCTCCTCTTCCTCTTCTAGCATGTTTGGGTGCTTTTTTGAGACTATGGTTTAATAAAAGGGTAGATATATATACCTTAAAAATACAAAATATCTTTTAACTCTTAAAATCATAGTTTTGTACGAGTCACACAAACATTTTCAGATTCTTCAGAATATCTTATAACTTTCAAAACCACGGTTTAAGGATGGAAACCATAGTTTTTAAAAAGCTATTCTTTCTGACTTTTTCAGAAACTATTTTTCAAAATCTATTATCTAAAATAACTTTTACGTAAATCAAAACAAAAGCTATTCTCCAAAAATTAATCCAAACATATCCTTCGTCCAACTCAAATGCCTCTTCTACCCTTGTCTCTTCCTATCTCTCTTCCGTTGCTTCCTCTCCTTCACATTCATTTCAATAAACTTAACAATGAAAACTACATGGCCTAGAAAGCCTAGGTGGTTCCCTACCTTCATAGGGCAACAGCTCTACTCTCATCTTGATGGCTCATCTCTTCCACCACCTATACATCTTGACAGCGACGCTTCCAATCTAGAATACATATCTTGGTTTCAAAAGGATCAGTATGTGCTTTCAGTTCTCATCTCGTCTCTCTCGACCAGGTAATTAAGAACAAGACAGTTAAAGCTATGTGGCAAGCTCTTAAATGCATGTTTACTCAGAAATCCAGGCACGATTTCTTCAGCTTCATAATCATCTCATCACTCTCAAAAAGGGCTCTGAGTCTGTATCTAATTATTATAAGTATGCCATGCTCCTTGATGAATCCTTTAGCATTGCTGGAGAACCGATTGATGATTTACATTTTATTGCTTATTCGCTATTTCTTATCCTCTTTGACTCCTCTCTTCCATCTCCATATCTGCCATCAGAATCACAAGACAAATATATGCTTAGTTTTACATGTTTAGGGAATTTTTCACAATGAACTCAAGAACCCAAAAGATTACAAGAAAATTGGGAACAAAGATAGGAGATTAACCTAAGGAGTGGAATGTATATTATGATGTTTGAACCCAACCAAAAAAAATGAAACCTTCAAAAATGCAAAGAAATGCGGACACCTTCAAAATACCGACAGTTGAATCCTCAAAAATACAGTTCTTTGGATTTGAAACCTTCAGCGCTCGGACAAAATGAGTGCGACGAAATGCAAAGAAATGGTAGAAGGTTGTAAGACGATGGTTTTCAAAATTGGTGTCCAAAGGGCAATGATACCGCTGTAAAGAAGAAAAGCTTCTGACTGCCATCGTCAAGCCCAAAGCAAGCCATCTTCCTTGATGTTGACACCAACCAGCTTATGAACAGGAACATGAGTGTAGAACCGTTGATGAGCTGTTTTTGAAGATGGCTTGATTATATTCTTTATATATATATTGATAATAGAGGGTATTTTGGCATTTTCAATTCTATAAATAATTATTCTCAATTTCTTTGAAACTTTGAAAATTATTTCAACATTTTCAGGAATTTTTTGATGGTAAATTTGATTGCTTAGGATCCCCTGTAATTTCCCCTAACATATAAGTAATAATTAATAATTTCACGATTACAGGCATTACCGCCCCCGCCGTTTGGCCGCCCATAAACCCTAGCCAACAAACGCTGCCTCAGTGCTGCAAAAATCGGGGACTCATCGAGCTGAATCATGGCTGTGAACGATGCTGACCAATCACATAAGCCCCACAGGTCTCGTCAGTCTGGTGCAAAGAAGGCCAAATCGGATAAGAAGAAGAAGAAGCAAGAAGTTGGCGATGATCATCGGAAGCAAAATCCTAAGGTACACTTCTTGCTCTTGTGCTGTGTTCTCTGTTTTCGTTCGTACAAGAAGAAACTCTAGTCTTCCGTATATTTAACGGCGGAGCGTAATGTATGTTAGGCGTTTGCTTTTGCGTCTTCCGCGAAAGCCAAAAGATTACAATCCCGTGCCGTCGAAAAAGAGCAGCGTCGTCTTCATGTTCCTATTATTGACCGTTCTTATGGTGAGCCAGCACCTTACGTCGTTGTGGTGCAGGGCCCTCCGAACGTATGTATTATCCACGCGTTACTTGCCCTATCTGTGATTATATATTGATTTGCCTCTGTTTTACTTTTAATTCGTTTCTTGTTACCTCAAACTGGTTTGCTTTTAGGTTGGGAAGTCGCTCTTAATAAAGTCCCTGGTAAAACATTATACGAAGCAAAATTTGCCTGATGTTCGAGGTCCGATAACCATTGTATCAGGTTTGCGCGTATTTACTCAGCCGAATTACTGGCATACGATATATTTAGACTATTTCTGTAATTTGGTAGAAAAGCGATTGGTGCCGATGAGTAATTGTTTGTCCAGGAAAGCAGAGGCGACTGCAGTTTGTGGAATGCCCAAATGATATCAATGGCATGATAGATGCCGCAAAATTTGCTGATCTAGCATTGCTTCTCATAGATGGAAGCTATGGTTTTGAAGTGGTGAGTCATTGGAGGGTTAATAGAGCGTATACTGAAGCATATTATATCAATCTCGTTAGTCATTTCATGTCACTACAGTATGAAAATGTAATTGAAATAAACTTGGTGTTTCATGCGAACTGTGTTTCTGATTGTTCTGACCCTCTTTCCTCTTCAACTGCAGGAAACCTTTGAATTCCTTAACATATTACAAGTTCATGGGTTCCCAAAGGTCATGGGCGTTCTGACTCATCTTGATAAATTCAAGGATGCCAAAAAGTTGAAAAAAACAAAGCAACGTCTTAAACACCGTTTCTGGACTGAAATATATGATGGAGCTAAATTGTTTTATTTATCTGGTCTTGTTCATGGAAAGTAAGCATTTTAGCCGTATTTTCCTTTATTGATCATACAGTCTATGTTTTTTTCACAGATACCAATAATGATTGCAAATTTTAGGTATAATTTTAATTTTTAAAAACTCTGATGGGATGGACCTTTCATCGTCTTTTTTTTTTTTTTTTTTTAAAATTGAACAGGTATCCAAAGCGTGAAGTGCACAATCTTGCCCGCTTTATTTCTGTTATGAAGTTTCATCCTCTATCTTGGCGTACTTCCCACCCTTATGTTTTGGTAGATCGGTTTGAAGATATCACCCCTCCTGAAAGAGTTCTAGAAAATAAGAAATGTGACAGAAAAATCACGCTTTATGGTTATTTGAGAGGGTGTAGTTTGAAAAAGGCAAATAAGGTACGCTTTTGTTGTGCTAAATTATTATCTACTGTTTTAAACCAATTGCATCATGTTTCCCTTTAAAGCAATATACAAACCATTGTTTTCCTCCTCATCCTCCTATTATGCATCTCTAACCATTGGTTGTGCGTTAATTTGCTCGCATTGCTGATTATGCATTACATACTTCATTTTTTACCATCATCTTTGCCCTTCATTTGCCCTGTTGCAGCATACTTGCATATGGCTAATTAGGGTGAAATTTGCCCGAGTTGATGTTTAAATAATGTCCCATACCTTTTTTTCCTTGAAATGATTAACTTTAATGTTAAAAATAACATCTGGCATCTGCTCATATATGGGTGTGACCTTATAATTCACCCGAAGATTTACACTTTTCAGTATCTGCTCTTTCCCAAACTTCATCGATCTCAGAAAAATGTGAGGCATTTTAGATTAAGGGAACTTATGGTGTTTGGCTTAAAGATAGGTCAAAACATGTAATGAGCTTTTACTGTATTGCTTTGTTTGATGTGGGAACTTGATATTCATGTGGCACTTGTGTCGTTTCTGTTTTTGTTCCCCATTGTTGGCACTCAACATATATTTTGGAAATCAGGTGCACATAGCAGGAGTGGGTGATCATACTTTAGCTGCTCTCACTTTGTTACCGGATCCTTGTCCTCTACCATCTGCTGCTAAGAAGAAGGGACTGCGAGATAGGGAAAAGTTATTCTACGCTCCCATGTCTGGCCTTGGGGATCTTCTATATGACAAAGATGCAGTGTACATAAATATTAATGATCATTTTGTCCAATTTTCAAAAGTCGATGATGAAAACTTATCCATGGCAGGCAAAGGTTTTTACATTTTGTTTTTCCTCTTATCATGCATTCTGTCTTGTTGATGAGAATATATTATGGTCATATGATGGTTCTTTTAATTTAGTTGCCTGTATATTCTGTTGTCCTGGCCTGGGACTAATATTTCTTACCCTGGTATCTTCATCTAATATGATCTATACCAGCTATGTGTGCCGATTTTATAATATTTTATATTATAAACTGGTATCTTCATTGAATACGATCCCATTTCCTCCTTATTCCAGTATTTCTGTAATAATTTTATATTTTTTACTCTTTAACAGGAAAGGACAGAGATGTAGGGGAGGTTTTGGTGAGATCACTTCAGAATACCAAATACTCAATCAATGAAAAACTAGAGAAGAGCAGTATCAATTTTTTCAGCCAAAGGTCAAATGTGTCATCTGAAGCACTGCATGATGCACAGGGTAGAAATGTAGAAAATAATGAAATTTATATGGATGGTTCAGAATCCGATCAAGATGAAGTTGTTCCCCCCAATGCCGCAACGGACAGTGAAACTAGTGGCTCTGAAGAAGATGGTGGCACAAGAGATGGTAATGCTGCAACTGGAGGTCACTTAAAAGAATGTGTTGAGTTTCATGGTGGAAGGCTCAGGAGAAAAGCAGTGTTTGGAAACGATGTTGATCAAAATGATTTGAAGGTAGGCTGAAAGTTATTTTTGTTGAACGGAACCCCCCTTCTGTGGACCTTAATATAGTCTTAATGGTAGCAGTGCAGCATGCTGGTTGGACATTGCAATCTTTACTTAAATCCACTGATTCATTATATGTGAATCATAAATTTCTGTTTTCATATGTTACATATCTCAGTTTGGATATTGCAATGAGAATGCTCACCAGCGCAAAATGACTTCATTTATAGGATTCAGATGAAGAGGACAGAGCTGTCACGGATGATGCAGCATCATCTGACTCAGAATTTTCAGAAGAGAGCCATGATGATGATGGTGGTGGCGGTGTTGATGATGCAGATGGTACAGTTCTTCATCTAATTGTTAAGATTTGTATGCATATGGTCTTTTTGGTTGTATAAGTGTGGGGTTATTCTGCTTATAGGAAGAAGATTTGGTAGACAAAAGTTCAGTTTGAAAGGATGTTAGGAAGATTTTACATGACATATAGTTGCTATTCCAATATCTCTAGTCATAAAATTTAACGAGCCTTCAGTTGTGACTTTACCTTGTTCATGATTTTTTCTTTCAATATTTTTCTTAGAAGACAGCATGGGAGATGTTTCAAAGTGGAAGGAGTTGTTGGCTGAAAGAACTATCTCACGGCAAACTCCTAGCCTGATGCAACTTGTGTATGGGAAGCTTACTGTTAATTCAACCAATGTGAAGAAAGAGGATGATAGTAGTGAGGATGAAGAAAGTGAAGGTGAATTTTTTAAGCCCAAAGAGGAAGTTAGAAAGGTTGGTCATTTGCTACCTCCCACTATTTCTACAAGTGTTCATTTTTTTTTTTTTCAGAAAGTGAACTAATGGGTCTTAAAAAGGTCCCTTTTTCTGGAGCTAAACTGACCATTGTTGCCCTTCAGAATATCTTCCTTTTTTTTCTTTCAAAATTATTAACATAAACTAAGAAGCTTTCTGTACTTGCTTTTATAGCAAAAAATGAGAGAGGGATTAGATGGTGAAAATGTCAACACTGAGGACTGTTCCAAGACTGCAAAGTTTGTGGATGTCAAACACTGGGAAGACAAAGATTTTGAGCAAATTCGTGACCGTTTTGTTACTGGTGACTGGTCAAAAGCTGCTTTTAGAAACCAAGTATCTGAGGCTACCACTGGTGATGAATTTGATGCTGTCTATGGTGACTTTGAAGATTTAGAAGCTGGAGAGAAGTATGAGAGTCATCAGACAGATAGTGATGTTGCTGATGTAGTACAGAAGGGAGAGGACTTGGAAGCTGAAGAGCGGAGGGTCAAGAAACTTGCTCTCCGTGCAAAATTTGATGCTCAATATCCGTTTCCTTCTTCTGTTTATGTTTTAATAGGAAGAGATCATCTTAGCTTCCCCAATAAAGTAGTAGGAAAAGGAAGATACCAGTTCCAATAAAGTAGAACTTGAATTTATCTGTGTTTGTCTTATTTCACAATTAAGTTCTTTTGTTATTAAAATTATCATTAAGAGTAGATAAAAGGATGCCCCCCCCCCCCCAAAATAGCAATTAATAGTGGTTGGTGAATCATATTAATTTGTTGCTTAGTACTCTGTTACAGAAAATTTATGAGTTTAGGGTTTTGGCTCCTGCTGTGCTTTTTTGGGTGGTGCAAAAACAAGTGTATTATGGATTCTATTTGTGGCCTTAATTTTTGATCTACATATGATAGCTTTGGATCATCTGAGGAAGAAGCAAGTAATAAAAATGGGGCCAAGTTACATCGTGGTCAAGCTAATGAAAGCAGCTATTTCGATAAGGTAAATTCCTTTGCTTTCATTAAATCTCATATGTTGACATAGTTAAAGAACAGACACTCATTCATGGTTTTTCAGTTGAAGGAGGAAATTGAACTTCGGAAACAGATGAATATAGCTGAACTCAATGATCTTGATGAGGCTACCCGAGTAGAGATAGAAGGCTTTCAAACAGGAAGTTACCTAAGATTGGAGGTTCATGATGTACCTTATGAAATGGTTGAATACTTTGATCCTTACCACCCAATATTAGTGGGAGGGATTGGTCCAGCGGAAGAAAATGTTGGATACATGCAGGTCATTGTAATTTGTTTTTTGTAGTTCCATACTTATGTTACCGCCCTGATACAGGTGGTTTGCTGGGACTTCTCAGATAGTTTAAAGTTAACGGAGTAGCTCACTGGAAACTAAAATATTACTAAATTTCGTTGGAAACAAGTGTAACTTCTTTGAGTAAAAAATTATTGGCTTAGTCAAAGATGTATAATAATTAGGATAGAGATCACAAGAAAAAAACTTTAGAATTAAACGAACCTGTTAGGGTTGCTTATCAGCCAGGTTATTTGAATGTAATAATCTCAATCACAAATATAAAAATTTTGCAGGAGTTTAGATGAGTACCGGTGACTTGTAATTAATTTCTGTTTGGTGCTTATAATATAGGAGAATTCTTTGGTGCAGTTTTTAGGTGTTTGCTGCCAGCTTCTTCTGTAAATTATATGGAGGATTCTTTTTCTGTAAAGGATTTACCAATATAATGCTAGCTAAGCTGTAAAATATGCCCTCATGATATGTTTTTCATTGTTAAATCTGGTAGTGAATACCTGAGGGAACTTCACGAAGGTTTTTTAACATACTAAGGATGCTTGAGACTGGATTTTCTTTTGATGATGCAAAAATATTGAACAACTTGTATTTTTTTTTAATGATGATGTGGCATGTATACATGAAAGAGGGAAATATGCTGAGCTTCTTGGATGTGTGGGAAGATTAAAATTTTGCTGTGAAAACAGGTTGTTACTTAGTACGATCAGTTCTAAGATGTTTATTTAATCTTTCTCATCTTTACTGTTTCTTTAAATTCCAGCGTGATTCCTCCTTTCCTTCTCATCAAAAAATAAATTTGTTCCCTCTCTTCTGTATAGGTTAGGTTCAAGCGGCATAGATGGCACAAGAAAGTTCTTAAGACTAGAGATCCTATAATTGTTTCTGTTGGATGGAGACGTTACCAGACAACCCCGGTTTATGCTATTGAGGACCGTAATGGGAGGCATCGTATGCTTAAATACACTCCAGAACATATGCACTGCCTGGCAATGTTTTGGGGCCCTCTTGCCCCTCCCAACACTGGGATAGTGGCTGTTCAGCATTTATCAAGCAATCAGGTCAAATTTGACACTGTTGGGTCTCTGGATTTGTTCTTCGCTTTCGTTGGGATTCACTTCTATCTGATAATAGACCTGAAGTTCTTTTTTATTTGCTTTTCTACCATAAGTCGTTAGTCTTGTACTTTCCTTTTTGATTGAGTTGATTCATGTAATCATTTTTTGCTCAATGATAATTCATTTGATTTATCAGGAATCATTTAGGATTACGGCAACTGCTGTTGTACTTGAATTTAATCATGCAGCAAGGATAATGAAGAAAATAAAGTTGGTTGGTTACCCTTGTAAGATATTCAAGAAGACGGCACTTGTCAAGGATATGTTCACTTCAGATCTTGAAGTAGCTCGGTTTGAAGGTGCAGCTATTCGAACAGTCAGTGGGATCAGGGGGCAGGTCAAGAAGGTTCGTACCTCGTGCCTTTAACAGCTTTATCTTGCCTAATAATTTGTGCTGCTAGTTTTGGTTGGATTTGTTTTCATTGTTTGTTAGGATGGGATTGTTTATGAGGATGAAAGTACAGAGAAGATGCAAGGATTATGTAAATTATTGGCCATCTGTTTTTGCTGAGATTTAATCTGGCAGGCTGCAAAAGAAGATATCCATAAGCAGTCAAAGAAGAATGTAGACCATCCGAAAGAAGGAATTGCTCGATGCACTTTTGAGGACAAAATTTTGATGAGCGACATTGTTTTCTTGCGTGCATGGACTCAAGTTGAAGTTCCTCAGTTTTTTAATCCATTAACAACAGCATTGCAGCCTCGTCAGCAGACCTGGCAAGGAATGAAAACAGTTGCTGAATTGAGAAAGGATCACAACCTTCCTGTACCTGTAAATAAAGATTCACTTTACAAGGTATGATCTGGTTCTATGGAGAAAATATGGCTGGCCCACATTTTCCTCCTTTCTTCCCTGCTGTGTTTTATTTTTACTTACGATTGGTTCTCTGCTTTGTTCTCTATTTTCTTTGCCAGAAAATTGAAAGAAAGCCACGGAAGTTCAATCCATTGGTGATTCCCAAGTCTCTACAGGAATCACTTCCTTTTGCGTCAAAGCCTAAAGATATACCTAGTCGAAAACAGCGGCCACTTGCTGAGAGAAGGGCTGTTGTTCGGGATACTCATGAGCGTAAAGTCCATGCTCTTGTGCAACAGCTCCAATTGATTAGAAATGAGAAGGTTAGTGTGTTGACTTTTTTTCCATTCTCTTGACTGTAATCACTTGGCAGAGTTGTCAGCTCTCTATTTACCTCCATCATATTACACTATATTGTAGTGGTTCAACTTTTTTGTATGCAAGAGGACATTTCTCATGTCTTCATCCTACATCTTATGTGGGCCTTTTGCAGCTGAAAAAGCGAAAGCTTAAGGAGGAGGAGAAGAGGAAAGAACATGAGGCTGAGAGAGCAAAAGATGAGGAGTTGCAAAGAAAACGCCGGAGAGAGGAAAGGCGAGAGAGATATCGTGAGCAAGAAAAACTGAAGAAAATACGGCGAGCAGAGGCTTGAGGTTATGACTTGGCGAAGTTGCAGATTTGCTTGTCTTGTGGAGGCACAAAGTTTGATGAGATGGAGCCATGCTGCCCAGAAAGGGGAGAAGAAAAATGGGTTTCATGGGGCTGGGAGCTTCAAATATATGGCAATTACGGTACGGTCACGTTTGGGGCGTTCAAATGGCGCTGATAAGCCAATGACGAGCAGCATTTGGTCGATGATGGAAAAGGTAGGCCGTGTGATGAGGGTCAAAATTAAATGGGCTTTGAATCCCTTGTGGCATATATCTTTGGTGGCTGCTGCTTGTGGCGCATCCTAAATATTTTATATTCCGAGCAACTTGCAGACAGCCGTTATAGAAATTAGCATAATAACCCAATATTCGAATGATTTTATATTTTTCGCTATTAAGTTATTAAATTATTGGACTTTTTTATTTTTTAGAAAAATTTTGATAAAAAACGTTTGAATTACTCAAATTTTAATTTGGGTCAGTGAACTTAATAAATAATTAATCAGGTTGTTTGATATAATAAGAGATTTAGAAGTTGGGATAAATTATCTTAATACTTTTAGTTAGTAACAAAATACCTTCATACTTTTAATTATTAAAAAATAAAAAATATTTTTTATTTTTGAAAAAATGATGTTCTTTTTCCGCATCTTTTTTTGCATAGAGACAAAGGATTTTTTTTTTTAATATTTATGTTTTGATCCTGTTTTATCATCAAAATCTTTCTCTTCTTTGCCATCACTGTCTCTTTATTCAACATGACCGGACTAAAATTATTGATGTTCCTTTGTTCATACTATAGATTTTATTTTAAGTTATCTATCATAAATTGAAGATTAGCACCATTGGCTTTTGGATCTTGAAGATGGTTATGAAGAAATACAAAAAGGTTGAACGTATCTGTTTCTCTAAACAATAGTCAATTTGGTTCATCACAAAAAAGAGTTGAGAGAGTATAAATAAACCCCTCAGAAAAATCACAATGTTAGATTGGGTTAGATACTCGAAAAAAAAAATTCAAGATAGAAACAAGATTATGGAACACAAGCTCAGGATTAAACAAACAACATGCAGGGAAGAATATATGTTTGTAAAAGTGTAGTAGCTTTAATCTACTGATGGATGCCATAAAAAACCGCTCCTGGACACTATTTCAAGAGAGCATATTTTATGCCTCAATATTGTGTTCGATTGGATTTGATATAAATGGAAGAAGATGGGGGTAGAAAAAAGGTCCGTGAGAAAAAATGAACATGCTTCGGTTGTATAATATTATTTTTTATTAAGAGGTATGTAGATAATTTGACTTAATTTCTAAATCCCTTATTGTATCAGACAACCTGATTAATGATTTATTGAGTTCAATAAATTAATTAGAATTTGAGTTATTTTAATGTCTTTTATTAGAATTTTCCTTATTTTATTACTATAGAATGCTCGATTTATTTGCTAAATTGGAAGAATTCCAATAATATTCCATCCCATTGATCAGTAAATTAATGCAATGTTAGGTTGAAGGCGGTTAGTAGCTAAAAGTAAGCTGGACCTTGTTTTCATCCTGTTAAGGGGTTATTTATTATGGCATTGATATCTATTTTTTTAACGTGATTTATGGTCTATAAAGTAAGTATATGATGGAAGTTTTGTCTAATCTTTCTTAATAACACTTTGGTAAACAAGGCTTATAATTAATTATTGATGGCATGTTGAATTTCTCGATTCCCTATTATTTGGCGTCTCATTCATCAATCTCAAATGTAATGCTTTTTTGAAAATGTTTCAGACTTGCAAAGGTACTGCATCAAATGTATTGCTTTTTTGAAGATATTTGGACTTGTAAAGAAAGCCGAGACATTGCTGAAGGAGGGAAAAGCCGAGACATTGTTGAAGAAAACAAAGAAGTTTCAAATCGTGTTGCCGACCCTACTTGGATGAGATAATTCTTGTCAATTATTATTTGGTAAGGACCTTTTTTTTTTTGTGCTATTAAAACATCTTAAAAAAGTAGTACTAGTGCATTCCCAAAAAAAATGTACTACTAGTACTAATTATATAAATTGTATTCATATTTATAATTTAAACAAAAAATTATAAATAAATTCTTTTTCTTCTTCCAATCCAATATTATAACTTGGTTAGAAAATCTTTCAAAAAATTAAAAGTAATATTGATAATAATACACATTACATAAAATTTATCCACACATATAATTTTTCTACATTATCTTTTGTTATCAAGCATTAAATAAATTCGAGAATAAATTGAAGTAAATGATAAAAATAGAACCCTTCATAATAGTGTTTTCTATTTGAAATCATTCCTTTTTTAACACTCGAGGAACAAGTAGGATTAGAATGTCTTGTAATGGTTTCAAGGTCATCTCAATCTCGAGCAATTCAATTTTCTTTTTAAAAATTTCCTCAAACAAACCATCTCACTCCATTCCAAAGAAATAAGGCATGGAATCCTCCGCAAAGGAGGTGACAATGTTACTTGACAAGATGGCGCTGTCTGGACTACAAAGGCAGATATAACAAAATGTTTCAAGCGATTGAATTTATCCGTTACAAGAAAATTTGTATTCTTAACATCTGATCATCGAGTGTTTAAGGAAGTATCCTACGTCGCCGGCGTGGAGTTTCTCGTTTCACATACATCTTCTCCATCTCGTCCAGCGGCCGACTGGATCCATCTGGCAAGCTTGCAAATTTCCAGCCTCCACCACCTCCACGCTTCCCTCGAGGCCCTAATTTCTCTACTGTAAACGTCCATCCATTAGAAGGGCGACGCCGACTGTATTTGTGGCACCTCACCTCCCCAGCCATCTACGAGAAATTTAAACCACATTATTCAATGAATTCAGCAAACAACCACATCTGATTAGCAGAGTGAAGGCAGAATACAAGTTTTGAAATCAAGATGGCCCCCATTAAGCAATGCCAGAGTCACTAAACACACTGATATACGACATAAATGGGAGTCCATATGAACAGGAAAGTAATCTTCTAGAAAGTAAATCATTAATTTGCTGTGTTCCATCACGTGTTCCAACAAGACATGAGCAGTCGAGGCATTCATAGATAGTTTGACAAAATAACAAATTATAGGCACCAGTCTCGCACCCTGTTAGAGGCTCTGAATTACAGTAACCTAAAAGGCAACTGTTCAGTAATTAGCATCAACACTCATCACTGTGATGAGGGGCATATGCAGTCAAATATGATACCACAATTCCTACCAGAAAATCCTATGCTCATTCAATTTCTATTATGTCTATGTCCTATTTCATCTCTCATTCCACAAAAACCGAGATACAACAATGTTGGCTCCTCTCAGCCACAGAAGTTTAAGACCAACAAAAAGACATTATAAATTATCAGAAAAAGAATATGTAATAACATTAGTACCCTCTCCATTGAGAAACATAAGGTTAAGGCCCGAGAAACTTACTTTCTTTTTGTTGAAATTCATCCTTTGAACAAATTCTTGATAAAGCATCTCATCTTCCTTTTGGGAGATTTCATAATGGACTTCATCCAAATCTTTGGTTATACCATCCCAACCCTCAGGCATAACCTTAAAGTCGGGTTTGTAAGGAAGTGATGCAATATGAAACTCCCGGTCATGTGAAATAAAAAATCTGCCAAGAAAAATATCAAGTGAAAAATAAAATTAATTATTCCAGCAAAAAATAAATAAGGTCTTCACCATATCCCTGAAACGATTGAATTGTTTGTGTGCATAGCTTGCATCTAGTCCAGAGACAATTTACACAAATGTCTAAACGTTCAACCCAACCAAATCACATCACACATGAATCAATTAGGATAAAAGCAACGATAACAATTTTGGCAGCCTATTAACGCATGGTCAATAAAATCTAAATAACCCATCAACAACAACAGTAATACATGAATGGCTTTTAAAGGAAACCTCAACCCAGTAAACAATATGGCGGTATGCTATTAAAAATATAGGTAGAAGAGAAGGATGGGGAAGGCGATTGTAGAAGGGGTGCGAGGATACACAATTTACAAGTCTATTTCTTCTATCTTTTTTCCATAATTCATAAGCATATTCTTCACTCCAACAAACAGGAAACAAATATCTTCGTTGACAATATATTATAAAGTAAATGAAGCAAAAGCCGCATTCATCAATGTAAATATATAGAAACGGAAGCCATTATACGGCAGATAATCTAGTCGAATGACATAATATAGGAGGTATATAACGCTCACGGACGTAATTTCGAGTTGGTCAAGGAGAAATCAAGCAAAGAAAACTAGTAAAATCAGCCTGTTCAGAGTTTCCTCTTTATACTCACGAGCAACAAGAAAGAATAAAAGCAAATGACCATACAAAGAAGACAACAGAGCAACGTGAATAGACATTCGGACAGGGAGCGCTTTCTTCCATCACAAGGGAAGAAATTCATGTCAATTTGAAAGCTTGGTTGCAACAAAGATCGGTCCATCCAATAATAAAAAAAAATGTGAACAATAATTTAAAAAAAAGAAAAGAAAAGAACTTATGCGGTTCTCTTCCAAAGGAAGGTTCCCCCCCAGTGATCAGAACAGTGAAGAAATTGAGAGGAAGAATGTTCCCGACGAAAATATAAAAGGAATGTCAAATTGTTGTAAAATCTGCTTGACCGCAGTAATCAATGGGACAAATAGACAATACAAAAACTTACTCAGGACAAGTGTCGAGCAAAACCTCCACAGAATCGTCGAGGGGATGGCCAAGTTTTTTCTCCTCTTCTTCCTCAAGCTCCTTCAGCCATAGAATGGCGTGCACTCTCTGCCTCATAATTCTGTAATCTTTGGCTAGCCTCTCAATAGTGTAAACCTCAGGGTTTTGCTTATGCAAGCGATGCATCTCAGCTTTCTCGCAGTCCTTTAGGTAAGATCCTCTAGCACCGGGCTCTTGCACTTGCTTCAGCAAAACACTTATTTCACGCATCCTTTCATCCCATCCATCTACAAAAGCCCGACTCTTTTTATTTTCAGCCTCCAGTTCTTTCAACCTATCCTCTATCTCTTGCAAATTGGATAGCGCTGAAGCTTCCCCATCAACTTGGCCATTGAAATGCTGCTGTGTCAACCCAGTGGACCAAGACGACATGGAATCCCATTCCATACCATCGATGCCACTCAAGGATGATCCTAATCCCTTATCCTCTTTGTCATCACCGACTCCAGAATCGGTTGAGAAATTACTGGACATCATGAATTGACGAGCTTCATAACGATTGTGAGATCGTAATTCTCTTGGGGTTGATATAGAAAGACGAGATATTAAACGCTGAATACTATGCATAGTACCGGTAATAGAATAGCTCAAGAGACGCAGAGATGGCTGAGGACGAAGTCTAAGCTTCCATCCGAACTTCCATGTTTCCAGCGTTCACCCTAGCTCCGAGGCTAGATGATGACAGTTGCCCCATTCATGGGCTCAGTTAGGCCCATCAAGTATCTCGGTCTAGGCCCAAAATGTTGTCTTTTGCTGTTGGAAAATCATTCATCTAATTGTTAAAAATAAAAAAATCATCCATCTAATTGTCAACATGGCATAATCAAATTGATATATCTCCTTGCATTTGACGGTGGAGATAAGTTCTGCATTTACCGCACAATGACTCTCTCTCTCTGAACAACTGAACACCTTTTCAGCCTTCTCTTCATCTTTCTCCCCCTTCAATCCCTTCTCCCGCTCCCGCTCCCGCCTCCGCTTCGTTAGTCGCCTTACAGCTCCTTTGGTCTTGAAACTCTCTTTAAGTAAGCTACTTGTTGCCATATCTTCTCCAAACTGATTTTTCTTTCTTTTATTCTTTTCTGGATTGCTTTTAAAATTTCATCGGCTCAATTAGGAGCTGGTTCATTCGTTGGCTTTTGTTCATTCTTTATCTTAAGCTTGAAAGTTACAAGCAAGTGAAGTTTTTGCGCTCCATTGATCTTGCATTTTTTGCGTGGAAGGTCCTATGCTCTCAGTTATGGTAAATTTCTGGGCTGTTTTAAGAGTTAAGATGGGAAAACCCTCTAGAATGAGGGGAGGAACTTGGTAGTGTTTTAGTTATGTAGCGGATTTGACACGGGTGATCTTCATTTTGCTCTCTTCCCCCTGCAATAAAGATCTTTTTTGAAAGAAAAAAGTGTTTTGTAAGTTTTTGATAATAAACCTTGAGTTGCGATAATTTTCTTTCAGGTTTTGCTCTTGCGTTTATTTTCGGCCTTTTATCTGAGAAATAAAGGCTATGTCTAGAAATCATGAATTTCCCTTTACTTTCCGCATAATCTTTTTGGTCGCCGGTTTCACTGTGACAGGTATTCTCGATATCAGTTCAAGGAGGAAAAGTGAGGTTCATTGCATTCCTGTTTTTGGTTCGACATGTGGCATTGTAATGCCTCTCGATATACCCTTCTTAAATTGTACAATCGAAGAATAAGTCATGACGTGGAACCAAATCTCCAAAAAAGTATTTGTATCTTCTAGGGTTAAATATTTGACGGAAAATTATTCCAAGGGAATGCGTGGGTTGAATTTGAACGTTGTTGTGTTCACTATTACTTGAGTTACTAGGCTTAACTCTCAGTAACAGCAGCTGGGTGAAATTTATGGGAGAGGATCGATGCCCTCTGTTTGTGACCAACGAAAGAAGATAAATCCATTTTTCCTCGAACTGGTTCTGTTGATTTTTGTGGTTCATTTTGATTGAACTTTTAGAATCCTATTATCATGTTAAAGGAAATTAAGTGACAAAGTGGTAGGCGCAGGGAAAAATTTTCTGCCCTTTGCATTAAATTTTTGTTTTGCTTATTATGCATCCTCAATACTTATTGAGATAAGCATTCTCCCCTTTGAAACTGCCATTCGAATTTAACCTCACCCCAAGAGAAAAGCCCTGAATCAAAAATTAAAAATGGTCAACTTGTTCAATTGGACTTAATTAAATACTTAAGGTAGCTGCATATCTTTTCTTTTTTGGCCTGAAGCTGCATACCTGTATTGGTTGAGAATTTAGTGGTGATGAGAAACCTGCTTGCTTATTGCCTTGCTCCTTCAGGTATCGATAGACTGATCTATTATCTAACTTCATTTTGGTTATGGACCTCAACGTTGCAGGTATTACTGAATTTTCTGTGTTGCTATCTGCCTCTTTTTAGGGTATAACTAGCAACCACAAGGGTATCCTCTTTAAAACTCAATGGTACCTGGGGGATAGTGGAGTGATGGGCTTATTTCAGGATGCTAAATGTTTTAAAGGTAAGAGTTAGGATAATTGATGGATGGTGGCTTGCCACATCATGTATCTTACATTTTAAGTCTTCTCAAGTTACACACTGTAAAATTGTGTAATTTTATCTTCTGTTAAAATCATTTGAGTTAAAACGGGTTATTGCTAGAGTGTTTGTGCATATTAACTTAGATTCTATTCATGCTTTAAATGTTAGTTTGATCAAGATACATTGATAGGCATTTAAAGTACACAGTTGGTTCTGTCTCTCCTTTGTTTCTGCATACGAGACAGCGCATTGACGTGCACTTTGTGACTAATACTTGTTCATTAGTAGCATTTGTTTGGTCCGTAACTGTTTTATTCCCAATGCTGATGGTATTGCATTGTTGCAGGTTCTTTGTGTTGTCAACTACTTTTTCTTATCATCTGGCTACCTTCTTACCAAGATGTGATGGCAGAACAAAGACAAATTGACTCTAGTCGTATTTCTTCAATGGTAGAGCTAGCGAAGGCACCTACTGTTGAACTATTTGATCCCATAGAAATATCACCTGCTGTCATGCCACAATACCCTAATCCCACAGAGCCTTTGTCACCAATGTATCCTACTTTCCCAGCCAGATATGAACCAGTTTTAACTGGGAAATGCCCAGTAAATTTTTCAGATATATCAAATATTTTAGATAAAACAGCATCTGATTGTGCTGGACCCTTGGCAGCCCTTGTAGGGAATGTAATATGTTGTCCACAGTTTACTAGTTTAATCCGCATCTTCCAAGGTTTCTTCAGCATGAGCTCTGATGAGTTGGTTCTTTCGAGTAAAGTTGCTGATCATTGTTTTTCTGATATCATTAGTATCTTAGCCAGTAGAGGGGCAAACAGTACAATCTCTACACTTTGCTCCATAAAATCATCTAATCTTACCGGTGGGTCCTGTCCTTTGAAGGATCTTTCCACTTTTGAGAAAACAGTTAACACGAGTAAGTTACTCGAGGCTTGTAGCACTGTGGATCCACTGAAAGAGTGCTGTAGGCCTATTTGTCAGCCTGCAATAATGGACGCGGCACTTCAGATTTCAGGAAGAGAATTGATGATCAACAATAATAAAGATCTGGGTGGGGAAGTGAATCACATGGATTATCTTAATGATTGTAAAGATGTGGTTTATTCTTATGTTTCAAGAAAACTCTTGTCAGAGGCTGCAGACACTGCATTTCGAATACTATCTGCCTGTAAAGTAAACAAAGGTAGGAAATTATATGGTCTTGACAATAGCATTTTTGTACTTTACCAAATATGTCCCTATATCTTATTTTGAAAACATCTTTAGGGTTCATGGTTTTCCATCTTATTAATGAACATAGCAGTGCTTATGGAGGGCAAAATGCAGCAACTTTATTTTCATTGACTTATAATTTTCACATCATTTAAATATTTCTAGAGGCTTTCGTTTATTGCCCTGGCCTTTCTTTCCCCCCCCTTTTTGTACTATTTAACTTTGAAGCTAAATTTTAAGTATATTTCCCGGAAGGAAAAAAATGTAGATTACAGCCCATGGGAAACGAATTAAATCCCTGTTTCTTCACTATGGACAAACAAGAGTCCTTTTGCTCTAGAAATTCATGTCTTATGAACAGCTTCAAATAATAATAAATTTCCTCTGTGTCATTTCACATCAATTTAATTATTCTATCTGGAACAATGTCGAATTTGAGGTAATGTACACAAAAAAAATCATGACATCCACCTAAAATTGTCATCTTTATTGAACAAATGAAATTACTGTTTTTGTGTTTCTATTCTTCCTCCTCTTCTGCTGCTGCTGTTTTACCTTTTTCTTGTCTTTACTCCACTTATGAACTGAATATTTTGCTCTTGCAGTTTGCCCTTTGACTTTCAAGGAGCCTTCAGAAGTAATTAATGCTTGTCGGAATGTTGCTGCTCCTAGCCCTTCCTGCTGTAGTTCATTGAACATTTATATTGCAGGGATACAAAGGCAAATGCTAATTACAAATAAACAAGCTATAATCTGTGCTACACTCTTTGGATCCATGTTGCGTAGAGGTGGCATAATGACTAATATTTATGAACTATGTGATGTAGACTTGAAAGATTTCAGCATACAAGGTACTTATCCTGCTGCATTTGTGTTATCTTTGGCCTATCACTATCTTTTGTTTATCTGATTTAGTTCTTTTCTGCGGTGCATCTGCTTGGGGCTGGAACAGCGTATGGACAAGGTTTGCTACTCCTATCCCTGCGATCATTTAAATGATCTTATATTATTGCATTATGTGTTTACATGCTGATTCAACAAAACATGGAGTTGACAACATGTGCTTGGGAATTTGGGGTGTGATTTGTTGCTTGAATTGGGTCAAGATATCATGGCAAATGATGGGTTTTGGGTCATGGCATCTGGAATTGTTCCCTTGTTTTTTATGACAAGATTGATGGATTGATAATGTTGGTTTATGCAGGATGCCTGCTTCGGAGCCTGCCTGCAGATGTGGTGTTTGACAACTCAACGGGCTTTAGCTTTACTTGTGACTTGAGTGACAATATTGCTGCACCCTGGCCGTCATCATCATCAATCACATCCGTGTCCCTTTGTGCACCTGGTACATGAATAGGCTGAATTAGTTTCACTCTAGTTATTTTCAAGTCCTAGACATTCAGATTCCTATTATTAGGTCGCATGTTACTCACACCTGGCCTGTTTTGAGTTTTTCAGAGATGTCATTACCTGCGCTTCCTACATCCCAGACTTTAAAAAATATGGGTGAGTGGCATTTCCTTGTGGACTTTCATTTATGTTTTAAAAATAAAGGCAATTCAGGACCGTGTTGATAATTGATTGATATATATATCCATAATTTAATTATTAGCTTTTGCTGTGTCTCGCAATATTGTTGCTCAGCTTCGTTAACGTTATAACTGTGATGCGTTTTGCAGGCTGTAATTCTAGGGGATTGGAATACGTGGTGCTTATTTTTTCATTTTTCATCTTTAGTGCATCAGTGCACTAGAGAGATCTTAGGATTGAGGTGGTCGTGTGGGGAGGGCCTTTTTTAAAGTTACTGGTGTGTGTTTTTTTGTATGTATATTTTAAATGGCCTCTATGTATGTATAGTTAATAGCTTGCCCCTGCCCCGTTTTGTCGCCTTTTATTTTTTATTTTTCAAATTTTTGTTTCGGCCGCTTCACCAATGTTTCCATCTACTTGTGGATGTCTCGTGCTTTTGCTGCTTTGTCATATCCTGAAAAAGCGCTTTGTTTGATTAAAGCTGACCTGATCCTCCGGGCAGCATGTTCATATTTAACATCAATTTTGATAAATGCTGCATTCATGAAATAGTGAGAACGAACTATTAACAAAATATTATTGACCCCGAAAGCTAGCTAAATCTTAAGTCTTGCGAAGATTACCTATAGGATGCATATTCATATTCATAATCATAAAAATCAAGAAAAATCAGAACTCGTGTAAAGTAGTAGTTGGGGTGCTTGACGTTAGACCCTCTCCCTTGGGTTGAGGGCTCAACAACCATTTGTCCGAATATCCTCCAGGCCTAGAAGCCTCCATTCCCTCCATCTTTACTGGCCCAATGTGGGGTCCATATCCTGCAATAGTCTCCTCAGCCTTTGTTCTAAATTCTTTGGTTTTTTTGGGCCTTTGTTATAAATTCTGATATCAAGCAACCGCAACAAGGCTGGAAAATCTGGGTAGCTTTCCGTACAACATACTGCATACCGGCGCGATCAAAAAGCTGAGTTGACAGGATGAAGAAAATACGCACAAGAGAGGACTCAGACAGGATCAACACAAAACCTCTATGTGTAAGGCCTGTGCGTTCTGGTGTGGTCTGTGAGATTTCATGTCCGACCAAAAAAAGCTTACCTGCGAATTGTATCCATGAACCCAGCAGCCAACACAAGGATTTTCAACATCGTGTCTATAAACCCAAACGACACCATCTCAGTTTTGCTTGCATCTGGCCTCGCATGGTTCACTGGCATCGCCAACTAATTCCTTGCCTAAAACATGAAACTGAGACTCATTATCCCCGGCACAACAGCATACGAAGACCAGAAGGAAAACTTTAACCATGGATATCCAATTAATCATCATGTGTAAGCAAATAAACTGTCAATGATCGCGCAGATATCCATGGACTTGCTGCAGTATGGAGATGTTGATTCTTGAGAAGAGGGAGAGTTGACTGTATAAAATATCCATTTGGATGGGGAATTGAAGAGTCAAGCGTCAAAATTAATGGGAATGCAACTGAACTCCAGGCGGAAGCGAAAGGGATTGACTTTGAGCCAGAAATAGAGGAAACAGATGATAAGAAGACGGTGCATGCGAAGATCGAAAATGGGAAACACGAACCTGAGAGTGAGAGGGTAGCATGGCAATGAGACTACTTGTAGCAACCCTTTTAATCAAGTCAACTGTCAATCAGGCAACAGCTAAGACTTCGACAAATTTTAGAAGTTGTTATTATTATGGTTTACCTCTGATTCCTGTTTCATTCTACTTCATTGCTACTGCCATCCTTTTTAAAGAGTAAGAAAACGAAATCTATACATCTTTTTTCCCCTTCGCTTCTTCAATTAATATATCATATTTACACACAAAATGAGATCAAGGCATCATAGTGATGTATATACCTCAATCCTGCCTACAACTTCTATTCTGCTTCTAAAATATACAGATCTATAAAGTGAACAAGCTAACTGTTTCCGCTTGACGTGAATTTCTGCAAATTTGGTTGCACTAGGAGTACTGTGATATATGACAAGCTTCGCATCTGGCTCAGGAGTCTAAGCCGTACGTAAATTCTTCGAACCAGCTGAAATTGGCAGAATCGTATACCTATATTATTGTTGAAGCAGGACTTCAGCGGTCACATTGAGGTCATGCATAATCATATATTCTAGGAGCCTTCCACGAAGCAACTGCTACTGCCAGAGCTGCTTAAGAAGCAAGGCTTGTCACGAACAAGAAACTTCACATTACTTGTGCCCATATCTTCCAATATCTCTGTGCACTCTTGCAAATCCGAGTCATTTACCAACATCACCCATTCCTCTTCATCATCCAGATATTTAAGCTGGAATGAACCATTTTGTAATTTGAATCTTGTTGCTACTTCCTCATATAATTGGAAACAACCCGCAGATGTGTCAAATTTGAAACGTATAGTATCATCTTTATAGGTGGCTTTCACAACAATTTTTGATCCACCATCAGCAAGCATTGATTTGACTTTGTAATGCTTCTGATTCTCAAAGCTCTGAGCCCCAGATGAACTGCCATGGATCATCGAACCAGAGCCATTGGAAGAGTCTGTCACGTTTGAAGAAGTAGGTTGGCTGTGTTCAACAATCCCATTGTCCCCATCCACAATGTTTTCCATCCCATCAGCAACCAGAGAGCTTGAACTCCAAGACACAACATCAGGACCAGCAATTTTTGCTCCCTGACCATCCTTGTTAAGACCCCATGGGTTCCCATCTTTTGCAGCAACTGAACCAAGACATGCTTGCTCAGGACAACCCTGATCCTTAACCATCCGCCATGATCCATCATCTAAGGCCATTGATTTTGAATCTTGACAACAATCAACAAAAGAAGCTTTGGCTTTCTTCAATTCTCCCTCGCCAGAATTTGGGATAATTACACCTTGTGCGCACACAAGGAGGTTATCAGCCAAATAAACAGCATTATCTTCCAACTTAATTGCCGAATTCTCTCCTTCACTACAAGGTACAGTAGGCACTGAGTCTGTATATTTTGCTACATAGTCAGGACTTTGTACGTACATATCCTTATCAGAGAACAAAAGACGACCGTGTGCATCAAATTCTGGAATGAGTGAACCTCCTGCCACAAGCCCCCCAGTACATGGGTTGAACTTTAGCCTTCCTTCCACTCCCTGAACAGAATCAAGCACAGTCTGAATTTTCTTTAATGAACGATTCACTTTATTTATTTTACGGGATGGCCATCTCAAAATGCCATGTTGCCTGCATATCCGTTTCAGAGTCGTAGGACAAACTGCACAAAGAAGCAAATTTGTCAACGAACTTGTCTTAATATATTAACAGGTTCCCTTCAGAAATATTCAAAATCTGCAGACGAAAGAACAGAAGGATATGTTACAACTTTAAATGTTTAGGCATTCTGCATATCTCACTATTAGGATGCATCTTCCTTCTAAATCTGACCACCGAATTTCAGGCCAAAAAAACACTGAATATAGTTTAATACAAAGGCGTAACATGCAATCAGTGTCATATAAACAATTCCACAATAAAAACTGCATTTATTACTTTCCCTAGTAGCATCAATGGGGAAAAACCCAGGATGGCTTTCAGAACGCAAAAATATGCTTTCATTTATGGTTAAGATCAAGCCATAAAATTATAGCCTTAGCATGATCAGACTGAATAAATATCCATCATAATAACCCAAAAAAATAAGCCAGGTCAGTCAATTGACAAAAATTGCATCATATCTTAGTCTCACCGCCAATGCTCTTAGCAGCATCCTTTAGACTGCCAGAAAAGTACTGCTGGAGAACACTTAAACTGACATTCTTCTCACCCGAGCTTCTCTTTTTGTCAACCTGCCTTTTTGACCCATTCATTTCCTACAAGACACTACCATTTGTTAGAGTTCAATCTCCAAGGACAATAAGAATCAAAAGTTCCGAAAACCAATTACAAGCAGAGTTTAATATCAGTGCATAAAGCAAATGCATCCTTAGATAAAAGAGAAGGGCTAGGGATCTATTGCAATACTTTTTAGCTATCCTTGAGGTAAATAATTCATTAGTTTCCAGAATCTTCATCAGGCAATATGTCCTAGTCAGTTAGTATTAAAGTATGTGGAGAACTTGCAAAATGCTTATAAGTTTAGCATACATGGGGCAGTCATTCATTTCTCCAGAGTTATTCACAAACTTACACATCAACATATGCATGCTGTCTGGAATTTTGCTAAACAAGAGAGCTTATTAGTTAGGATCAAAGAATAGCGGATGCAACCAAACAATACCTGGTGATAAGCAGCTTCAATTCCATTGTTTCTCAGGTTGCAAGCCTTCAGTGAAATATTACCGGCTGACTCCTTCTCGCCATCTATCAATTCTACTTGCGAGTTTCTACTAGATATAGGCAAAAAATCTTGTACTTTTTCATTTTGAAGATTTACCAGTGACCCCGATATTCCTGATAATTCAGCATCAATGATTGTCCTTAAACTCTTACAGATTCTCCGCATGGTACCCGAGAGGTTGTCCAATAAAAGTTGCTGCTCTGAACTCCCTTTCATATTGACAGGTAGAAAAAATTCAAAAATGTAATCATCATCATTAGTGAAGGTACTCCTTAGCCTGATAGCAACTGCAGCATTCAAATTGAATTTGCGTGCATGTTGAACAAGTGGATATTCACCAACATCATATGCCTTGACATCAGGACAGAAGAATGGTTGATTTGACTGAATAGCTTTGCCAGCTGTACCTTGCCCTTCCTCAAGATGGTGTTCAGCACATGCATGAACAAATCCTTCCATCATTCTATCATTCACATAGCAAGCTGATTCTTCAATGCATAATACATATTTATCACTATAACATGAACTTGAATGACCCTCCTTAATCAGTGCTCTCATTGTTTCATTGCCAATTTCGTTCGAGTAACAACAGGGAATCCAAGTTAATGCCAGAGGCAAACTATGTGCATGACACACAGCCCGTAACACATCAATTATCTCCATTAAAGCTGCTCTTTTGTTGTTTGAGAGACTCTGCAGTAAAAGAAACTATCTTGTAAGACATGCAAAAATCCAAAACCACCTTGCAAAAACAACAAACTTGTAGTTCTTAAGACTTTGCTTGTTTCCTTTTCCTTTTTTCAATAATGCGGGGGAACATCACTACATCCTACTTTTCAGACATCAATAAATACCTGGGGAAGAAGTCGGGGAGTCACAGCAGTCCTTAAATTCACTACCTGCAGAAAGTCAAAATTAGAATGCATTTATTCTCAATACCTTCAATTAAAACAGATAGTGAACAAGAGAAGAGCATCACTGATGACAAATTTCAGAAAACTTGATCTCAGAGAAGGAAACTCTAGTTTAGAAATATTCCAATTTTATGTGTTTTCTGGTCTTCATGAATTTTCTAACTTTTTATTTATTTGCTTTTAGGAAATAGTGAATGCTATTAGTCTGCCAAGTAGACCAATCATAGGCAAAAACTAATATTTGAATGGAGTTCAAGGTAAGAATAAATAAAATATCTTCAAGATTCTGACATGATAGAGAAAGCCATCACAGAAAAGAACCTTCTGATATCATAATGGAGCCCTCCAATTGGCCATCTCACATTAATGATGATAGTAACATCTTAGGTTTTGAAAAACAGAAGAAAGTATATCTAGGATGCGTGGTTTATGACAATTATCAATGATAATTGAAGTCAAACCTCAAGTTGCAGGTCACTTTCATATTCAATCAACTCCAGTTGAGTATGTCGTCCTAGAAGAATTATTGAAGATCCTAAAGTTATCTTAAAGTAGTACCTGCCATCTAACCTAATGCTCCAAAATGAATTATTCTACTGCTTCTACACTTTAAAATTCAAGTTTCATCCGACCATGGGAGAATGATGAAGAATAGTGAGAATATTAAGGGAGATTATGGAAAATTATGGAAAGCCTATACTAAACATAGAAAACTCTAGCACAGAAATATTTTAATTTTAAATTTATGCATTCTTTGAATTATATTATTTCCTAACTTTTTATTTATTTCCTTTTCTTAGATTTTAGGTGCCCAACAAATAGGCCTATAGTAATGCGAGCTGGGAACCAGTAGAAGAATCCTGCTTTATGTGGTAGTTTTCTCTCCAAACTTCTTCCCTTCCTTTCCCCCAGTGTTCTACCTCTTTCTACTTCCATTTCCCCTTTTTCCTACTGTCTTGCATCAACAAAAAATATGGTTATACACAGACAGTAAAAGAAAGTGCTGCTTTTCTATGCTTTTGGCGAGTGCACATGATGTGAAGCAAGGAGGGGAAGGCGGAAGAAAGAAAATAGAGAGAAACTGAGGGAGACAAAGACTGAAAAATACTTAAAATTTATTCAATTTATCAAAGCTCTAACAAAAAAGAAACCTAGGTATAATTATTCAAAATAATAACCTAACCTAAATCTAATAAAGACTGAAGGATAATAAAATTTAAAATAGCTAAATTCTAATTAGGAAAAAACAGGCAAGAAGGACCTACGTATCTTATCCTATTCTAAAAATAAAGAAAATTTTCGGAGTAAATTTCCCTCCGCACCCACAACTCGATTGACTGAGTCGCATGGTGGAGACTAGGGAAAAATTAAGTGAAGACACTCATGGAATACAACGTCAACTGCAATCAAACTCAGCAAGAGAATGGGTTGTGCCAAAATATCAAAGGAACTAACCTGGAGTGCCTGGCGAAGAATTTCCAGTTCTCTATCAAAATCAGTCTTTTCCTGTGTAGTGGCAAGTTCCAGTACAGCAGAGATTGGCATTTCAGAGTAATGATCAAACACTGGAACTGCAATTGATCCACGAACCTCATGATTAATGGCATGCTCAATCCTCAAATATTCAGCCTTAGTGTAGTAACCAACATTGGACGTCCACTCAGGAACTTTAGAGTTAAAGACACGACCAGGAAGCCCTAAGACAGGGCCCGACCTTCCTTCGGCTGAGAATGTAAATGTCCTTGACACTTCACGAAAACCTGCAAGCATTTGGTCCAGCAAATAGGGTTGCTCACTTGTGGTTAGGATGAATTGATCCCCATGCCTTTTTGGTACCCAAACTTGTGCCAAGATTCCCCCACCAGCAGATTCCTTGAAAAGGGACAAAGCCCACAGCATTCTCTCATCTAGTGACCAGCCAGGTGGCCTAGAAACTATACAGTTGCCCATCGCTGCTAAGTTGCTAAGTTCTTCAAGAGATTCATTGCGATGATGTTTATAGTTTAAGTTCCCAGAATCATTTCCATCATCAGAGACCTCCATTTGCTGAAATGCAACTTTCTCTCCAGAGTTGGGGAAAGTTCTTATGACATTGTAATTCTTATTAACTTCACTTGCCAAGAATGACCCACTGCTCTCCTCCGTTAGATTGAATCCATCAAGTGATGCATTTGGTATTAAGGAAGATGATGAAAGCCCATTAGCTAAAACCCGATCTGTGGTTGATGGGCTATCGCACCACCCAGCATAAGCATCAAAATTTATAAGCTCAGAGAAGGTGCTAAGCATATCCCCTGAAATTGAATTTTTTGTGCTAACATCTAATGATGTTGGTCCCTCCATCTGGGCTCGAGAACAATTCCAGTATTCACTGTCTTTCCCCTTATGAGAAGAAGGGTATTCCATGATTAGGTTGAAACTCAAAAACTGGAATAGAAATTCAGCCAATGCTAGAGATTCTTTAAATAAAAAGTTGCACAAGACATTCTTTCCCCGTTTGCCAGCTTGCAAGAAGTTGTTCACAGATCTATCATCATGTCCGTATACACAAACCAATAACCTTCATTGTCCAACAAGTTCAACATAAGAATAATCACAAAATTAAAAACAATAATTTAAAAAAAAACAGTACAAACCTACAATATCATCCTCCCACCCCCACCAAAAAAACAACAAAAACAAAAAGGAAGATGAAAGATGAAAGAGGATTGATTCCTTAATGGCAGACGCTAAAGATCAAAAGCAAGTACTACATGCAGATTGACTGACACAGAAAGGGATCCACTATTACCAGTATATATCAGGAACCCAGCACAGTTCATCCTAAATTGGGGAAAAAAATCCGAAAACCGACGACTAGGAAGTCGACAATCTAATCACTGCAGCTACCAAATCTTAATGCTACAGACGAAAAACCCAAAAGAAAAAAAAAATCAATCTCCGAATTGGCAAATACAAGAAGAACCTGAGGACAAATATGTTTAAAACAAGATAATAGGTGGCGGGAGGAGAGCTTAATCCTGGACAGTGGGAGTAGGGTTATGGGTTATAAATACCTGAGAAGGAGTTCGGAGCTTCAGAGGAACATCCGGGACCGTAGGATAGAAAGAAGCAAACGAAGGAGAATTAGTTAAGAGTGAGTAATGGATAGGGAAGGGGTGGCCCCCCAAAAGATGAGCGTTCTTTGTGGCGGAAGAGAGGGCAGAAACTGTAGAGAATGAAATTGAGAATCCCCAATTACACGAACCCTAGAGATAACAATGATGACAGCTAACGAAGCGCCGACTTCAAAAATCCGAAGACATGACGAGATCTTTGTTTAGAAAATTCACTCAAAACGGGGCAGCTGTGAAGTGAATCGAGTTAGATATTACGGCCATACTCGCGCGCGGGCGCGCACGCTCCTAATTAAACACACCTCGTAAACAGAGGCCTGAGACGAGACTACAAATACAAACACGGCGAGGCTTTCTATGGAGAAGAAAAGCATAGAAGTAGTAAATGCCGTTTTTTCTGAAAGGCTTCGACGGAATTACCACTGCCTTCGCATTTTACTTGCCAAATATAGCAAGACGGCGTTCCATCCCAGCCCCAAACCCAATCCTTCCTCAGCCCCCAACCCCCACGCCACGGCTCCATCTGTCTCTTTTCTATTCTTCATCAGATTCCCACATAAAAAAATTGTCAACGAGTTTTTTCTTAGAGAAAAGGGAAAAGATTCTTCTGTTTTGTGCAATTTGTGGTTTGCGGTTGCTGGCTCCCGATTGCCTTTTATTTATATATGAGCAAATCCAAAAACCATCAATTGTCTGTGTCAAAGCACCAAAGTGCCGTTGCCGTCATAGCTGGCCAGGATGATGAAATAGATGACGGCTGATGATGCCATCGATATCAATGTGATTTGTTGTTTCTAACCTATATATACAGTACTTATATATACAGTACTTTTTATCTTGTTTAACTCTAGCTACTCCGTGTCCGGGTGGGGGCAATTAAATAAACCGTCTATTTTTTCATCAAAATAACGCTACTGTCAAGCCATCTCATGCTTCAATGTATAAATGAAATGATAGGTCCATGAAGATGAAGTGCTTTTCTGATTTCCTACGACTACACTTTCTCAGTTGGCAGTTATGTTATTCAAAGCCTGGAGAACACAACTTACATACTGGTGCAGTCATTTAATGAATAATAATTTATCGTTGATAATAACTAGCCAGGTCATGTGGCACGTCAAGGATGTATGCATGTATAAATGGGGGTGTTGGTTTTTAAAGTAACAGTAAGTAAATTTAAGAAACATACTTATCGATATGGATGGTCTTGCATGTATATATGTATGCCTCGCTCGATCGTTTTCCTGAGTACATGACATGGGTGTAGAGGAATGCAAGTCAAGCTATAAAAGATTCGTTAAATGGAACTGTAAAAACAATCAGAGTTAGTGGTCAGTGCAATTAATTAATTTACCGTTGCATGCATGTATATGGCATGCAATATTTACCGATTTTTTAGTATACGTACAGATTGTGGGGGAAATTCAACATGGGGTGTGTGTGTTCAAAAAATAGTTTGGGCTGGATTAGTCCACATCTCAGCAAATGAAACCAATCCAAATTATGGTCCATTGCCAGCTCCAGCGATCAAGCACTCCAAGAACCCTTGCTTCCATTACCAACGTCTAATGTCCACATGCTTTGACGACACCAAAAGCCTGTCCACTCGCTCAAGACCATCCCTACCACCCCACTGACATCGGATCAGGTGGTTATGATTCGAGAATTCAGCACCCATGATACACAAATCTTAGGGAAAACATTGAAATAGCTCAATGGTTGACAACCTATGATTTCTGCTATTTAGTTTTCCATACCGATTTCATCGTACTCAATTGGAATTATTTGAGAACCTTCATTGGAACATTTTTTTTAGCTCTTCTTCCTATTCTGTATTCAACACCCCATTTTTAGCCCTAGCTTTTTAATGAACAATAACAAGTTCTTTTTGTTTCCCCTTCATTAGAAGCAATCGCGCTCACTTCACTTTGCCATTGATGCCCCAAAACATTTTCTTTTATTCATTTTGATTAAATTTTGCACAAATAGGGTGTACGTACGTAGACAAGCCTTTTGAATTGAAGCGCTCGATCTATATATATATATATATATATGCATATGCATTAAAACAAATGTAGCTAAATGATATATATCATGTAGCAATAGCTGGCAAACACAACAACCACCATGTTGTAAAAGTAGAATGCATCATGCATCTTGCAGAATGATATATGAAAGGAGAGCGGGCAAATGTCGGATCCCATCACCTTCCTCACTCCATGCCTTCAAATCGTATACGTATGTATGATCCAATACAGAAAAATAAAAATTGAGTATTATTTATTATTCATGTTATCTTCTATGTATATAAGCATTATTTGATGACGTGCGTTAAATGCTTTCTTTGGTCAAACATGATGTTAACGCATCATTGATTTCTAAACTATTAGTCGGACACTTCACTTTTCTATGTTTTTTATGCCCCCCTTCCCCATATTCGTTTTTTTTGTTGACTTGTATAAATTAAAGTTGACAATAACATTGTTGATGCCTGGTTTGTTTTATTATATCCGGCTCCCGTGGGCACAGTACATACTAGGGCTGCACACTGGACGGATTGGACAGGATCAAAAGCCAACCTAAAGTCTGATCTATTTTTGGTCAAACTAGGCTAGGTAGTCCATGGTGTGGTCCACCAGTCTAATGTACCAATGTTCATGCTAGACTGGACTTTGGTCCACTGGACTGGTGGACCGATCCAACAAGTCCATGATCTCAATTTTCCTCTTTTTTTTTTCATTTTTCTCAATGATAAGTATAAAAATACCTTTAATCATATTAAAAAATCATCATATTAATTTTTTTGTAAATTTTGCTGCCACAGAGGGTCAATATTTCATCTGTTCTGTTATTGTTTCTGTCTCTATAATTCCCTCGCCTGCATATATACCTTCACTTACACTAAGTTATTGTATTATATCCTCGATCTACAAACATGACATATAAGAATACGACTCTCATGGTGTAATTCAATTTAAAAGTAAATGATCATTAAGTTAATTTCAATTAAAAATAGGAATTTAGAACATATAAAATAAAATTCGAGAATGGTGAAATGAAGCAAAAGTAAAAAAAAAACAGGAATACATTTCACCAAAAACTAGAATATAATAATCAAAATGGTTTCATTTAATCAAATAAAAACAATCTCATAAGAAACTCAGAATGGTTTCATCCATGGCCACTAGCTTATGGAGATAAATTTTTTTTAATATATATATATATAATCAGACCGGATTAGATCGGACCAAATGGTCTGATCCCTTGGTCTTGAACCCAGTCTAACCCGACCACTTGGTCTGGTCTAGTTGGTTCAGTTGGTCCTTCGGGTTGCTTTTTAACTGGACCAAACCGGACTTGATCAATTCGGGCTGGACCGGGTTGGACTGGACTGATGTACTTTTGCACACCCCTAATACATACTACACAGGGTACGGTCATGGATACATTCAGATTTTTTCATAATATTCAGGGGAAATAAATAACAACCTGATTTTTTTTAAAAAAAAAATACGACCGTATATTGTTAAGTAAGCCAAACAGTGACTTTTAACGGTTTTGACATGGTTGGTGCAACATGCTAGCAGGCAAGCAAGTGGGGGCATAATGTGACCGGATCCGTGGAGATTCTGATTCGTATTCTGCATCGGGATGCATGCTGGCGATTCTTGCGTCAACTTATTATTTATTTAATGCACTGGGCCTGATTCTTGAATATTGACCCAGCGGGCCTGCATCTGAGCCCACCAGCACACCAATATCCCATAATACAATCTCCGGTTCGTTTACGGCGCTGAAAGTGATTCACAATCATTTTTCAACATAAGCTGCCGGCATGAGTTTGCGTAACGAATTACAATTCTTCTATGTCTGATTTTGATGTTACCCATGCCTCTTGTATTCAACTGGTTTCATTATAGGACATTTTAAGATATCATCGTGACGTTTACATCTTCAAAGTTGGTTAATTATGCCTCCAAATTCCGAAATACTTTCCTCAAGACAATATTTGTTATTGTTGCTTTAGGTAAACTATCACTAACATGCAGTAGAATCTTCAATTTTCTCCACACTCTGGATTATTGGTGAGGCAATATATGATGGGCCATAAGTGGAGACCGGGTTTGGCAGATGTAATTCAACACGAGGTGACAATTTATCTTAAAATTTATTTGCGGACATAAAAAAAAATATGAAAGAATGGTTGGAAATCATCAAATGTTATGAGGGCGTGAAATTGTAATATAGATGAATGAATACCATCACGCTTGTTCGGCGGGTGAAATTCTGGAGACGGAAATTTGGTTATAATTTTAGTACTGGCATCTATGAAAATTTGGGAATGGAATTCCTATGAAGTTATGTGAACGCATTAAAAACAGCGATAATACTCTAAAAAAACCATGCCGCGGATTGGACATGAAAATGGGAGTGAAGCAATATTTTGCCCGTTTAATTCTTGGATATCACCGTCAAGGAACACGTATATGTACATGTGTGCAAAACAATCAATGGAGTACAACGTAGCTAAGAGCAAAGGCATTCGAGGAATATTGGTGCAATTATTAAGTACCGACATGCAAACTGATGGGTGCAATTAATCATGCGCGCGCAATCATGGTTAGGGAAAAGAAGAAGAAGAAAACCACAGCTGTGTCGTGTGACTGATGATATATATATATATATTGATGACGTTGTGATGTACTGATATGTGTGAGAGATATGTACATGTGAGGGATGGCTTGGAGTTAATTCGGAGTTTCCTCTACTTGTTTGTGTATTGTTATACATACAGCTTAGTCCTCGCAGTTGTACCTTTTGCTCTGGAATGCTACCATGATGTAACGTCACAACAAAAGAAACTCGCTCGCAGATGAAACAGATCATAAGCAAAGCATAAACATGTTGGATCGGACAAATGCCTGGCAACGCAACACTCAACAGGCTTTTGTTCTTTTGATAGTTTTTAAGATTAAAAAATACCATGCCAGGCTTATTCATGCTTCAAGACTATCTGACAGACAAATGATCATTCTCCCCAATTATTTTTTTTCTCAAAGCCCGCCGTTTGCATTTTTAGCAGCGCTTCTTGTGAGTTTTATCATCGTGTTTTCAAAAAAAAAAAAATTAAATAAAAGAAAAGAAACGGTCGTCTGCTCTGCGTACAAATGGCGACGGAGGCACGGAGGAGCTCCTCCACAACCCGTCTGTCTCCCGTCTTCAAAGATCTCACGTCATCCACCGCACTTTTGAGGCATTGCAACCCTCCATTTCCTTCTCCTCCCTCGCGCGCTCTGATATTTACCCGACTAAACTATCATGTTAATATGTTCGCATATATCTGAATGCCTGCAGTTATGTCAATGCTCACTGACGATCGTTAAATTATCGTTTCATTTCCGCTGTTCCCATTTAGATTAGGGATTAGGAATTCGTATTTCGAACATCCTGCATTTTTGTGAACTTAAGAAATTCCGTGCATATCCATATTCTGGGTTCTGTGCGTTTCTGGACAAAATTCGGCTAACCGCGAACGTGCTCCCCTTATTCGTTCGATGCAACTAAAGAAATATCCCTTCTCACTCTGCAAAATAAAGTTATCGGATCATAGCTCTACTTATCCGTTCATCAAGATCAAGTATTTTCTTTTGGCAATTAACACCGAGTTCAGGTGCTTCTGCGTTTTTACGTTTAGTTGCCTGCATTTCTGACTTGGGACGTTGTGGTGATGTGATAGAGGTTTGTAAGAAGGTGAGAGAGAGGGTGGGGGTTCTGTGGATTGTGATGTATTGTGGTGGGGAGAACAAACAATGGAGTTGTGGAAGAGTTGGGACAATGAATTTGCAAAAAGTGAGTTCCATCTTGCGCGACATTGGGGATCCTTGCCGTTCTCACTCGCCTGCAAAGGTTGTTATAATTGTAAGATTATCAAACCGTGGACGTAAATGGGTTTATGTGTTATTTTTTACATTCGCTTCAATTCTAACTTGCGATTATTCAAAACATGTTAGAGTCAATTATCAAGTCCCAACCACTGTTATGTGACTGCATTTTGTTATTTTTTGCACAATTGGTTATCCATGTTGAATCAACTAAAGGACACTCCGGGATTTGAAGCCAGGTTCTTTTGGATTTTATAGTAGGAATTTTTTGTGTAACATGAACTACGGAGAATGTGCTGAAAGAATCTTCAGTTGACTAACGTTATCATGTAAGAGTGGATTCATCAGTTAATGAAGCGCTGGAACTGTAGTGCCGACATTACCATGGTCTGTGAAGAGGAATATTGAGGACTGCTTAGCTTCTTTCTTGCACCACGTTTCATTAATTAATGCTATTGCAGATTGCAGATTCCTGTTAGTTTTGTATTCAGGCATTGGCCATCTGGGGGAGAGTCCGTTTTCTTCTAGTCTTGCATCTTTCGATCCAGACATAGAGGATCCTTGTTTCTCATAGAAATCAAATGACGTTCTTCTTTATCCATTATCATTAGTACTGCATTTTTTATCTGATATATAAAATGACTTGTTTAATCTTTGTGGAGCAGGTAAACAGAATGCTTAAGCCAGATAAGTGGCAGGCTACATTTGATAATGAAGGAAAGGTGTTTGGTTTTCAGAAGGCACTCAAGTTGATAGTTTTAGGGGTATGTTGTTCACACTGCTATTCTTCTTCTCTTGTGATGGAATCAAGGTATGAATATTTTAGCCATGCCTAGTAAGAGGTATCAGTAGACACGTTATACAGTGAAAATTAGTCTGCTGAATCTTAGGTTATCCTTGATGTTCTTGTGTTGTAATGAATGTTCTTGTATTGTTTCTGAGGCTCCATCTTTTAATCTATCAATTACACAAGCTCAATCTCTTATTTCTCTGAATCATTCAATCAGGCACATGCACTTTCATGTTCACACAGTCTGTTCTGAATATGCAGAGTCTTTGTCCAATATCCATTTTAGACCATTTTAATAGTAAATATTTAATTTCGTATAAAATTAAATATTTTCACTTGAGTCACCAAATGTGGATATTTGCTATTATAAAAATATCATTGTGAAATTTTATCAAATGTAGAAAATATTGACACCTTCCTGATTGAGCTCAGTTGTTTTTCCCTGTGTTAGGGCATAGATCCATCGATAAGGCCTGAGGTTTGGGAGTATTTACTTGGTTGCTATGCTCTGGGCAGTACTGCTGAGAGTCGAAGAAGGTTGAGAGAAGCTAGGAGGTTTGTTGCGGTCCCTCTCTCTTTGCTGGATCTTAATCGTTTCTGTTTTATTCCAAGTGCATTCAACACCTGTTCTTTAGCCAAAAAAGTTGAAGTTTCTGATGTAGTAAAAACTTGTGCCTTTTTTATGTTTCAGGAGCTACCCCTATGACTTGCTGAATCAAATATTTCTCTCATGCAAATTTATGATTAGAGTCCAATATTATGCTTGTGGCTGTTTATCAATCCATATACGAATTGCAATATTATAAAACAACTAGGGTGCCCATGGGCTGGTTTGTTGTTTTGAATATCTGTTGGTGTAGAGGGCTAAAAATTGCTTGAGTACTGCTGCTAGATTTTTTTGGTTTTAGTGATTATTTGGGTCCATAATTGTAAGTATGTTTTTTAAATGGATTTGACATTTAATGGAGACAGACACGGTATGTTTCTGCTGGTGGAGTATCCTACCCGGGTTCTGGAATATATTATTATATATGTAAATATAAACATCCATGGGAAACTTTTTGTGCAGGGAGCATTATAGGGACCTGGTCACGCTGTGCCAAACGATGCATTCGAGTGTTGGAACTGGCTCACTGGCCTATATTGTTGGATCCAAAGTCATGGATATGAGGACATCATCCAGAGATGATTGGAAAATGAAAGCTCAAGTAGAAAGATCAATTGCCAGTGATGATAATTTTGAAGGAGGAAATTGTTCTGAACGGGGCGATAAATATACAGATGCAAAAAATGCAAGGCAACAGGGAACCTCCAGTGATTGGGTTGATCTTGTCAGTTTGAGAGGGAGCCTAGATGGTGCAGCACATGATTCATCTGGTCCACAGAACTGCAATTCTGTGAAGATAGATGAAGAAGCACATGAGTCATTTTTCATGACTGACAACTATTTTGATTTTCCTCCTCTACCAGTCACTAATCTGTTTGAGAGGAGTGGGGAAGACAACCTATCATGCATGGGACATAATGTTGATTTTTCTATGCAACATGATTCAAAATTTGAAGTCAACAAAATGCATAGCTTTGAAATTCGTAATAATGTAGACCTCGTAATCGAGGCAAATTATCAACAATTGTTTCCAGCCTTTCATCCAGCTGACTCTGAAATTGGAATTGTTTCTCCTGATAAGCATGAACCAGAAGTACTGGTTAATAATTCAGCTAATGAAGCACACATGGTAAATCAACTAAGAATAGTAGATGTTCCTCAACCAGCAATGGTAAGACCTTCAGCATCCCAAGGAAGGCCTGCCAATGAAGATAGAGCTTCAGAATGGCTTTGGACCTTGCATAGGATAGGTAATGTCATTAATGCATCATTTCTTCCCCTGTTGCATGACAGAGAGAGTGTTTTCTTCTTTCTATCTCACGACTATATATTTATATATTCTGTAGTTAATCTCTATAGTTGAAAACATTGTTTTATTTCAGTTGTTGATGTTGTGAGGACTGATAGTCATCTTGAATTCTACGGGGACAAAAGAAATTTAGCTAGAATGTCTGATATTCTTGCTGTCTATGCATGGGTTGATCCTGCAACTGGTTATTGTCAAGGTTATGTTTTTCCTGGGTGTTTCCTGACTTATTTCAGTTTTTTTTTTTTTTAAAAAAAAGCATTTTAAAATCTCCCTTATACTGACCTTAGATGCCAACTTTCCCATTCTTTTTTCTATGGATTTTAGGTATGAGTGATTTGCTGTCTCCTTTTGTTGTTCTCTTCGAGGACAACGCTGATGCATTTTGGTGCTTTGAGATGCTCATGAGGAGAATGGTATTTGCAAATTTGGCTAATACATCGTAAAAATGCAATTTTTTTTTATTGATTGACTTATTTTCTTTGAAACCTTCAGCGAGAAAATTTTCAAATGGAAGGGCCAACTGGGGTGATGAAGCAGTTGCAAGCATTGTGGCATGTTCTTGAACTGACAGATAGGGAAATATTTGCCCATCTGTCAAGAATTGGTGCTGAGAGCCTGCATTTTGCATTTCCTATGCTGCTAGTTCTCTTTCGGCGAGAGTTGTCTTTTAATGAGTCTCTTTCAATGTGGGAGGTTCGTGCTCCATGCCTCCAATAATCCCTCCCTCTTAAGCATCTTTTTTGTTTTCTTTTAGAACATCAATTAAATTAGAAATTTTAAGATTTAATCCTAGAACAGTGAACTTCAACTAGTTTAGGCTTATTTTTTGCTGTGTGTATGCAAACATCACAATTTTCGTTTGAGGGAGATTGGTTGATTACTTCTAGTACAATAAGTCAAGTGAAAGGAAGTTCACCCACCCATATCTTATTAAGTCTTAAGTTTATTGTCTTGAAATGCAAATATGTGATTTTCCAGCATAATCGATGAGGCAGTACACTTTTAGGAAGATTTATTTATACTCTTGGCTTTGAAGTTTTATGGCATAAAATCTTATAAAATTGTCTATGGTAATTCAGAAATGGATATACCTTGTGTCATACTCCCGTTTACCAACCGACTCCTATGACCCATATTGGCTTGTTTTGTCAATACATGGTCACTGTGTGTTTAATGCAGATGATGTGGGCAGCTGATTTTGATGAGTCTTTGGTGCATGATTTAAAGGAGAAATGCCTGGAAGCTTTAGTGATAAAACTTCCTAAGGTCTTGGGACATGAAATAAAAGGAGAACTTGCTATTACAAATGATGGTGTGAGGAGTGGTTCACAAGCAAATAATGGCGAAAATGATAGCAGCACAAAGGCTGGCTTGCATTCAAATCATGGAAACATTGACCATTCTGTCTGTGATGTGAAACTGAAATCGCTTTCATCCCATACCTTTTGTGGCTTGACAAGGAATTTCTGGTCAAGAAATGCTCAAATTGAAATGAGCACTATATCCTCCTTATCAAGGAAAGAAAATGAGGAGTTGCCCATTTTTTGTGTTGCAGCAATTCTTGTTATAAATCGGCAGAAGATTATTCGAGAAACAAACTCCTTTGATGATATGATTAAGGCACGTGCTTTTGTAGCATTTTAGATTTTAAATTCAACACTTTTGTTGATATGATAATTATAATAATGTTACTATGAAATTATTTTTGGCATTCAATATTTATGGTTTATGGTGATTGGGTACCTAGCCTAGATTATGATTTGATCTGGAAGTTCTGAAGTGGATAGTATAATGATGGATTTGCTGGAAAATTCTCTGTTTCCTCCTCTCTAAACAGAGAAAGGGTGGTATAAAAATGGCAGACTCAATTGATTTACAGTGAAAAGAAGATAAAAATAAAGAAAAGTGCAAAACGGTAACTCAGGTCCTCCAATAAGCTAGAGATTCTCCACCCAGTTCAAAGCTATCCTAGCTTCCCTTGTGATTCCCTAGTTAGTCATGCTAGATATTACCTCGCATGCCTCCCTTGCCTCCACATTTTAGTTACTAGCTATTCTTGTTCCTGCTTCCCTTACTCCTCTTACAAACCCAAGCTCTTATGGGCTTAGCGTTCTCTGGCCCATCCTTTCCCTTCCAAGCTGATAGCATCTGCTTTTCCATCTTCTACTCTATTATTAGTAAATACCTCCCGCCTGAAAAAGCCATCCTTTGGGGTCATCTCTAGAGAAAAGCATAAACCTCCTTCTTGCCTTTGCCCATGACAATGGTTCCGACTCAACTCCTCTGACATCATGCACTGAACCTCCATCAGCTTTTCTTTGTGGGTCTTTGATCTCAATTGGAGTATTGATCTTTAATGTTACATGTTATGTGAGGGTTTCATCAACTTAACCTGTATCAGCGCTTTTCCACTTTTCTAAACTCTCACTTGCCAAAAATTTTCTTATTACTGTATAACGTACATGAACAGCTGAGGGATTATTGGGCATGTTCTAACGCATTGCTAGTTTACATACTGCAGGTGTTCAACGACAAGATGTTGAAGATCAATGTTAAAAATGCAATACGGATGGCAATCAAACTTCGGAAGAAATATTTGTACAAGGTAGATGTTGAATTAGTTACCTGAAGTACACCATATTGGTCCCGATCATCTAGCTCTGCTGAATTGTGATGCTTGTTTTCTTTAAGATCCATCTAGAATGATGATAAATAAGTTTAAACATTCAAAGATATTAATATAGATTCACTCTGTGGGCTGAAGCAATTGCACATTTGAATCACTTTCTTGCTACTTTTCTATATAAATTAGTAGAAGAAAAAGTTTTATTCACGTTTTCTGACAATATGTGACCAAAATTGGTAGCCTCTATTGCTACTTAGTTAAGATTTCATGAAGGCTAATGGGCCATGACAAATACAGATTCAGGGTTCCTTTCTCATGGGGGGACTTGTATTAACGCCTTCTGGATTTTGGTGGTGAAACTAAAGTTCCATCTGTGGACAGGTAATCCGGAGAAAGAGCCATGTAGCACAGGAGGCCTGTGTAGCAAAGAAGAGAGACTAGCATATTACCACTTCTAAGCTTATTGTTGTAAAACAGGCACTGAAGGCCTCTGGGTATTTCTTGTTGGCTTTGTGTTGCCAATTTGGAGCATGCTCTTATAACATTGTTGTTATTCAACCTCGAGACTGGAAAATTTTGTAGCAGAAGCGCCTTTTCTTTTGGAGGTTTAAGCAGTTGGGCCTCCATGATCTTGATTATGTCTTTCACAAGGTAATTACACTTTATCTGCTTTACATTTTGTTTGGAAGCAGATAATTAACTGATACAAGAGAAATATGAATTATATATCACTAATTTGGTATCTCAGCTTTATAACTACATGTATGGGGGTGATTTTCTGCTCTCTATGATTTTGTGCGCATTAGATGGAATGTGAAAATGAGGCTGGACGATGATGGGAGCAATTGCCGAGTCTGTATTCATTGTGGTATACTGTATCATTTTGATGGAACAAATATATTTGATAAGATCATAAATTTTCACCATACAGATAGATTTCTCCAGATCTCTTCAGTTGTTGGTTGTGCTGAAAATTCATCTCCAGGATATAGGAATATGATGTGAGGCCTTTTTTTTTTGGGGGGCATACATGAGGTTTATTCATTGTGAGAGTCAAGTAATATGCGGCACTTCCGCACCCTGAGGTGGGTGGGGCTGTTGGAATGAAAACGAGTTACTGGTTTACCGCCAACATTTTGTTGTGACATTCTGGGATACTTGTTCATCCCTTTCATACCTTATAAGGGATTCATCTTCCCCCCTCTTTTTTTATTGAAGTACCATGGCTCCTTGCCCTTGCTTCTTTGCGATAGGCTGTAGTTTTTGGGTAAAATTTTTCTGTCATTGGTCAACACTATACATTTTATCTATCCATATGAGGATGTACTAGCTTCAGCAACCGTGCTAATGACATCTTGGTTTTTTTTTTAAAAAAAAAAGATTGGTTCTTAAAGAGTATTCCTTCATATGCTCAAATAATTCTAATTGTGTGATCAATTTAATGTGGATTCAGTGCAGAGTTATCTTTCCTATTACAATTTTCCACTTAAGATTTTCTTGTTTATTGTGTGAGGATAGCGGTCTTGTAAGCAATACATCCATTTTCCAGTTGAAAAGATCACGATGAAGTTTTTGTTTCCTTTTTCGATTTTCTGGTTTATGCCATTGCTTATGGTGGATTACTTCTCATTCTCCTTTTTTAATCCAGTGGAAACGTTGACAAGAGGGGATTTCATTGCTCTGGTTTCACCCAGGTCTATTCAATTCGCTGTCTCGGATACTCGGCAACGCTGATTTTTTTTTCTTCGATCAACTTTTTGGCGCGCCTATGTTTCAGGAGAAAATCGTACACCAAGTCTAATTATTGCTTTGTTTTTTTTTTTTGCCTACAAGTCTAATTATTGCTTTGAAGATTCGAAGTTTAGTAAAAATTCAAAAAACATTGATGCGCGGGATGATTTTTTTTTTTTTGGAGGATATTTTAGTTCGGGGAAATATGTACGAGTTTTTGATGTTTGCGGCTACATAAGAGAGATTTAGAATAGCTTATACGCGCTGCAAGGAAAAGCTTTATGAGTCGGTAATTTCTTGTACCAGTACAACTCGCAGAGTACAAAAGACTTATTCATGTGATTCATGTATTATTATTTTCCTTTGTAAACAAAAACAATTCCAGGCTAGGCTCGTTCGCATCTTTGCTAATAATAATTTTTAATTCTGGGAGCCCTTGTTTGTATCTCGACAGTGTTTGCGGATCTCTCCTTGGTCTCCTGTCAAAACATTGATATTTCCCATTCGATACACGGAGAGAGCAAAAGATCTCCGGAAATCTTCAAAGTCAGCAGCAAATTCCCGAGTGATTTGTAGAGAGTCTTCACCATAGAGCAGTTGCTGATCAACCCCAAGGACAGCTTCGTGGGTTAGGACTCTTTGGTAGTAAGATTCAGTGAAAGTGAAGCGAGAGCCAGACTGTGGGTTGAGGAAGACGAGAGGGTCGTGCTGTCCCTTCTTTGGGGGCGGGCACTGCTTTCTGAGGGTGTCCACTAAAGTAGCGTTCATGGCGGGGTCTGGCTTTCCGGTGCCGCTGTAGTTGTACAGTCGATCGACGATGAAGCTGCAGTGGGTTCTGCCCATGGAGTGAGCTCCCAAGAGAGTGGTCATGTCGAGTTCAGTTAGGCCCTTGGATTTGAAGTATGATAGAGCACGGTGGTAGGAGATGGAGGGGGAGGGCAAGTCTACGGAGGCAGCATCCGATTTGAAGCCATCCCGTCGTCCCGTGAAGACAGGATAAGCCGGCGCACCTGCCTGGTCACGTCCAACAAGTTACGTACCGATTAAGCTTGAGGTTAGGAGCTAGAAATAGAAGAGGGATAATTAAGGTGATACCAGCTTAAGAGCATCCCTGGTGGCGAGGTGGAGTATATCGGCGCAGGACACAATTCCGGGGCATCGATCTTCTAAAACAGTTTTGATCTTGTCAATGATCACAAATCCCGCCAGCCCTCTGTTCTGGGGGGCATGCTTCTCCGAGCTCGGTCCGTCCATTAGAACTGAAGCGTCACAGCCCTGGAATGCACAGTGCACAGAGTGAGCTGAGAAGTAGCAAGAGTAATAAAGGGAAAGGAGATGGTGGAGGATATATATATACAGTGACGAAGCAGTCAGCGTAGAGCAAGCGGAGGAGCTTAGGGGTAATGCTTTTGTCTGAGTCCCACAGAAGCTCGACTTGATGCCTCACGTACTCCTCCGCGTATCGGCACGTGTTGTGAACCTTGTAGTAATGCCACTCCAGCTTCGGCGCCGTTTCTGCTGCTCCCACCGCCTCCATCCTCATCATTGCCACCACCGCAACCCCCACCACAAGCATCGCAAGTGCCCTACTGCTTCTCCTCATATCTTCACCTCTAGGTTAATTTACCAGCTCTCAGCAGTGCACCTCACCTGCCCAGCTACCTCGCTCGCTGCTCCATATATATGTGTATATATACACATACATGCATACACTATACTCACACCCTCTTCAAGAATAATAATAATAATAATAATGGAGTGGTGCCACCTCATATTTGACGGGTCCGAGGCGCGAGCCCCTGCATTACGGCACCCATGCAGCGGTTCATCACGTGTCTACGTACCTCCCATGTGCCCTGGCATCTTCCTTACTCAAACTCGCAGAGACTCTTTTGAGCGATCCAATGAAGTCATGGAAATCGATAGAGCGAGCCTGCATCCCCATGCCTGATTAAGATCGGCCCAGCCACACCTTCACTGATCATTAATGACGTAACAGCATAGATTGACATTCTCCCGAGAGTCTCATGGACACGTGAATGCCAAGATACGGGAAGCCGACGGGCAAGTTGTATAGAATAATGGTTACTCCTACGTCCTGCCGGGACGGCATTAGAATATGTAATAAGCAAGCTGTAGCCGTAGCTGGTTTGTTGGTGAGGAAAGGGGAAAGGAGAAGAGTACCATGCCAATGAAGCCCTTAATTCCTTACTTGAAGGTCACGTGTGGTTGCATTCCAAGTTGTGTACGGAACGCAAATGATGCACATATCTCAATCATATACACCCACCAAATTAGGAGTTCCCTCCAATTTCATTCCTCACACACAACCTTCGCTTCCGAAAGATTACGTATTATTAGTTCCCCAACAAACAGCTTAACACGTTCACACACAAATCACCAATGCCTTCGGGCTTCACTGATGTCCCCACGTAATAACAGGATGGAATATATTGCTAAACAAACTATTTATTTACTGGGCTGGCCCAGTACAACATTAGCCCAATACCTAGCCCAACCCATATCGTTTTTTCCTGCAATTTGACCCAACCCGCTCCATCCAAAAGTGGTGGGCAGAACCAATATTATGGTTCAGGCCAAACCCAATGCATTTCCATTCCGACCAACGCCGCAAGACTTTGAATTCAACTCCGTGGCTTCATCAGTTCAATTCAAACTGATGAGCTTTGTGTTTTTTTCTGAAGGAAATCAAATGATATATATTAAATGAAAAGGAGGTTACACTACATAATAGTTACATGCCACGGAGCTACTTTTTAGCTTATAAAATAGCGAAGAACAAGTCCTGATGTCAGAAAAAAAGGTTAACAATGAGCAAAATCCTTCCATATGACAGACGAGCTTGTTAGATAGAGAAGTAACGGATTGACTGATTGCTTCTTCGTGCAAATGATATGTAAACGTTTCTTTTCTGGAGAGAATAGATGGATTCCATTAACCAGACAGTAGAGGGCCTCTCTAAGGCATGATAAAATGAATTCATTTCCCCTGTCAGAGTTCTTTTTCCAGCAATAATACCAAAATGGGGATCCAGATCTACAGAAAATGATTTGCAAGCACATTATACCATTCTTCTTCTATTTGTGCAACACTATGGACTATCCATTATGAGATAAGCAAAGAAAGCTTGGCGAATGAGAGTAGTGATGCAGAAGTATCTCCTTTGGAGGTTACTGAAATATTATGGAGTTCAAAGAGCATTCACTGTTTATCTCCTTAATGACCAAATGTGGTGGTAATACAATGCTTTTGTGAAGAGCATTATTCCTCTTGGTCCATATTGTATTCACAACAATAATATCTCTGACTACTTCCTTATGATCATCCTTGTATAAATTCATCAAGTGAAGCATTAGCCATTGCATAAATGAATGGAAATCGATGCTTTGCATTCTTTTAGAAAGGCTACCAAACCGCATAGGTTTAACATAGGAGCAACTAACAACTAGGTGATCTATTGGTTCCTCTACTTCACAGCCAAATAAACACATGCCCGAGGAATTAATGTGATGATTTTTCAGCACATTAATTGTAGGAATGCCTTTGTGAATGAGCTTCCAAATGACTAGTAAGGATTTTTGTGGCAGGGAGATTGTCTACAAGAACTTCCAAAAAATTATCTCTACTTTGAATAGAAGTCCCCTGTGTTAGTTGAAGATGTTTGAAACCATCTTTGGCGTTGTGCATTCATGAAGAATTGCCTTTCCAAGATGAAGCATCTTGGCTTGGAAATAAGCATATTGGAATATTTATAATCATTTCAGCATCATAAAGGGAGTAGAGGGAGTGAATCAAAGATTTATTCCATCGAACGGGATTCCAACTACTTGAAGTTTGCATTAAAAGTTCAGCAACTTTTCCTAGGTTTATAGAAGAAGCTGGACCTTGTTGCACGGGCCACAATAATGGTGGCTGAGAGGTATCATTATTAGAGAAGCATTCTCCACTTTAAATCTCTAGTTATTAGAGAAGCATTCTTCAGAAGTCCTTTTCATATCCATGATGAGTTGTACTACTTCTTCACAATAGAGTCCTTGGTAAGATCTACATATTTAATCCTCCAAGTGTGGGCCAATATTGAGTTATCAGTAGAGTTGAGGATCTTCCAAACTTGTTTTGATAAGAGAGCTTGATTTACCAATTTGATTGGTCTAATTCCTAGACCCCCTTGGTCCATTGGAAGAAAAAGGATATCTTCTCAGAGTAGATGAATTTTTTTCCTTCCATCTTCAATTCCCCAGAAGAAGTCAATGCATCTGCTATCAATTCTCTCACATACATATTGAGGAAGACTAACACAAAAGAATATGGATGTTTGCAGCTGATAATACAGATTTTATAAGAGAATGTCAAGCTGCTTGAGAGAGTAATTTGGATTTCCATGCATTAGTTCTTCTGTCAATAGCTTCAATTACTTGGTTATAAATTACAGATCTGTTTCTACCAGGATCAATCCAAGCACCAAGGAATTTTCCAAGCTTCGAAGAGAAGTGAACTCCTAATGACTGAAAGATTTATTTTCTGTATATGAGATATTAGTGCTGAAAAACACAGTAGATTTAGGACTTCATATTTATTCATCTGAAATTTTGAGAATTATTCGCCCTGAGTGTTTTAGTTGGGGTGGAACTTGGCTTCTTGAATTTCACAAGAATTGAACTTATTTCTGCGCCAGGTAAACTTCTGTTTCTCACTGTCTCTCCAATCAAAATAAACTAGAAAGAATCAGGGCAATTAATGTGCTATGATCTGAAGTCTTGTGTGTGCATCACATTAAGCACTGCCGGAGACATAGAATCAGGCCATATAGCACAGGAAGAGCAGATCCTTTAGACAATTTCAAAAGATACAGAGGAGGATTTAACGTCACTAACAAGCATTATTGGAGTGTAAGGCCGTGTGTCCCTACGTCCAACATCCACATGTAAAATAACATTAATAACTGCCTATGAGGAGGCCTTGTCTTTAATTATGGTTTATAATGGTCGGTGATATTCACAGGAGCAAGTGGATATGCAATCGGATTGCTATGCCTTATGTGAGGATAAGACATGTGGTCTTTAGTTCACTCTCATCGCCATATTGCTCATACGATTAGCCGTGTAAGTTGCATTATGCATTGTCATTCCCTCCTGATGATGAAGATGATAGAGAAACGTGTAATACTTACAATTTTTGCAAGGCTACGACTGGGATTGTTGTTGGTGGGAGTGCCAAGGTGCATTCAGAAGCAAGAGCTTTTGTATAATATAATAAGGAGGCGAAGGAGGCCTCACAAACAGTCCACAACACAAGGCGAGCTCTGAGAGGCATTCAAAGTAAAGTGGAGGGATCCCTTATTCGGAAAAAAAAAAAAGTAAAGTGGAGGGATTCAGATCCAATATGGCAGAGCAGGGTCTGCTCCTGTGGCTCGCTTTTGTTCTCAACACAGAATCATGTGGCATGAATTGATGTCCTCTTTCACGTCAGCGCAGGCACATATCTGCAACCTTATGAATCTGATGACTCGATGCATCTGCCTCTGAATCTTCAAGTGAACGCAAATATAACATCAGCCTTACCATTTCTCGGCCACTGCCCTCCCAATACTGTACGAATAGCTCATGTGCCAAAGGCGTTGAGCTTTTGTATGTATTCTGTTTCTGACACTAGAAGTCTACACATGTTCAATTCAGGACCTCCTTCATGTGTATCCCACCCTGCACAACTTGATCGACTGCCAATCCTGAAACAAGCCAGCCTTCTCCCAGATTCTTGCCCATCACTGCAAGCCTCTTGGCAATTTTGCAAGCATCACTTCGGCTGCTCGTGTTTCTTGCTGCATTTCTCTTACGCTCCATAAACCCTAAACGCCCTTCTAAAACTGCCTCAGCACATTCTCCGTGACTCTCAACTTTTCTAATCTCTATTGGGACGTCACTCTCCCTTGCTTGCACATTAAGCTTTGACTTCGTTTTTCTGGCATTTTGGTGGTAAATATACCTATTTCCGGCTGAGTTTTGATGCTAAAAACTCTGTATGTATAACGTCATAGCATTAAGTTTTCATCAACAGGCATTCTGTTCTTTTTATTATTATTTGCAATTGCAATTTATTACCCCATCATGCTCTCGCTCTTATCAACATTGCCTCCTATCTTTGCATAATTATTTTCTCCCCTCAAACTACGCTCTCCAACATTACATTAAGATTTGTGAAGTTATCTAGTTGAATAACTTCGGTTTACACACACACACACTCAATCCCCCCTCAAACTTTATAACTAACCTACAAGAAAACGAACAAAAAGATTTCTCTCTCTTTTCCGTGCGATTGATGCTGTGTCGGTTTTAACAGGTGTAGAACATGTTGGCAAGTGTACAAGAAAGAGGAGATGAAGAAGAAAGCTGTACACAATATTTTTAAGGTGTGGATAACATTTTCCTTTAGGTTTAATTCACCCCTACCTATTCTAAGGGTACAAATTGGGTTAATAATTTCCTGTAGGATACAATAGAAATAATTGAATATGAATTGTACCCCAAATACTCAAATTAAAACAACAAAGGTTTTTATGAAATGATAATTTAACTTTATTTATATGTGCACTCAAAGAGAAAAACAATAAATTTGATATTATTATATGAAAATTGTATGTCTAAATGGAGATAAAGAGACTTATTAAAGTGTTATATTTTGAAACAATACTTCTTCAATTAAAAGTTACAACCATATCATTAAAAAAAAAGTTATAATCATTACCATTTCAATAAAAAAAATCACATCCATGATAATTTTTTTTATAAAGAGTTATATCTATCTAACTATATGATTATAACTGCAACCCTTCAAATAAATTTTGAGCCTTTAAAAATTGGTACATTGATATATCTGCTTTTTAAAAATATTCCAACGTCAAAGCATGTGACCGAACCCTGAATTGTCTATATGACCATGCGCCGATGAATCGACGAGGAAGACACCGAGATTACAAACATGGAGAAGCCAAATTCTCCGGGGACTGGGCAGGTCGACCTCAGAAATTGTATAGATCAGCTCTTGAAGTTTGTTCTCGAATCTCACGTCGACGAAACCTTGGAATTGGATCTCGGGCTCACCCGGGACTACTGCTGCAATCTCCTCAGAGAGGATTGTCCAGGTTCCATCTCGCACCTGCCTATGCGCCAACTTGAATGGAAATGCTTCACGCGAGTTTTATATGAATGCTTTTCTTGCAGATCAAGGAGGAGTTCCTCCCTCTCCCTCGTACAAGCGTCTTGCCTTATTTCTACACGAGATCATAACTTGTACGAAGTTGTGTGGGACGGATAGGGAAGCATGGGGGGAAATGCTTGCGGACAAGGGATCTCAACTTGTAGATGTATGCCTTTCTATTTCAAGTTGCCTAGCATGTTTGTTAGAGTGACTCAAGTCTTGCCAGTTTTGATCAAACTTGGGCGTTATTCCAGGTTTTCAAGGCTATCAACTTTGAACTTCATGTTCAAGAGCCTTTCTTTACCCAATTAAAAGGTATTGTTAATTATTACGGTGTTTTGCTCCTCATTGTGCAATCCATCCGTCCTCCCAGCTTTGAATGTGTATGACCTCAATGACTAAGGCATTACACTGCATCCACTGTATATTTTGGACTGTATTAATTGCATGACATGGATTTTCTGTCATTTCACCCTAATAAATTATCTTTATAGGAAAACTCTTCAGTTGCCTTGAATATGAGTTCTGACCTTTGATCAACAGAAGGCAAGAAAGTGCTAAGAAACAGAGTAAAGCCTAAAATCTTATGCTAAGTAATCCTCATATACTCATCATCAAAACTTGTCTTTAGCACATAGGATTTGAAGTTGATAGTGAGAGCTTTTACATTCTGATGATTTCCTTTTATCTTTCATCTGATCTCATCCACTTTGATTCAGTACTTAACATTGCCTCTTCTTTTATTGATGTTGTTCGTAGATGGGTTGAAAACAATTGAAGGAAGGTGTGCTACTGGAAATTACAAACGGTATCTTCTTTTGTTTTCTTTTCTTTATTATTATTTTTTTGTGCTGATAAGATTACAACTGATCCCATTACTGATAAAAACATCATCGAAACTAAGTATTGCTGGTCAAAAAATGATATTTTGAAAGCAGAAAATGTGAAATTTGAGCGGACACATCTCACTAAAAATTGAGCCTTGTTGCAGGCAAAACAGTTTTATTAATTCTCATCGCCATGCTAGTAAGCCTATCATCAAATTCACCCCCTAAAACTGTGGCAATATCACCTTCTAAGCGTCATTATGGTTTTGAGAATATATTTAGATTTTTAATATGGACCTTCCTTTCTTGTTTAGCCCCCTCAGGCCCTCGCTGACATAGAGCTGTTCTTATTTCTTGCATGGATTCCTTCTTCGGAACCACAGGATTGCAGCTGGGGCTTTAGTTCTTTTCAACAAATGTTTGGTACTTGAGGTTGAGGTAGAAAAGAAATCTGACATGAAGTTTACAGAAATTTACTCAATTTTTTGATAATTTTCTTTTTTGCTATTAACATTTTGAACGCATTGCAGGATGTTCATTCCTACAACTCATTTTCTGAGATGCTGGTAGCAGAGGGTCTCCAAAATGTCCTTCCTGGGGTCAAAACATCTGAAGAAGGTGGCAAGCTCGCCCTTTTGATTGGAGCATATTTACCTTTACCCTCATTTATTCGTATCATCTCATCAAAGGCAGGCCTATATTCTCTAATGGGAATGGTTCAGCAGGCAATAATCTGTGCCTATGTGCCCACAGAGCCAAGAGTCTACATCTATTTTGGCGCTATTGTGATTGTAACACAAGAATTTGAACTTTAGGGGGCTATTAAAATGGTATATTTCAAGAAACTAGTTAACATCATTCATTAGATAACAAACTTTGAATTGTTATTTTTTTCATCATCAGGTGAGTTATTGTTTAATCACGAAGTAAATGAAAGTGTTCTATCTAATATTTGTTGGGGAGGTGGCATCTGTAGCAGTGTTTGATATTATTACATATGGGACCGTGCACGCAGTTGCCTAATTGTGGCGGGAAACTGGGTTTTCAGGTGTAAGTGTCTACAGGAGGTTTTACACAGAAGAGAAGGAGAGATCCAATGGCGTGGTAGCAATTTGTGTGACAAAACTAGCTTCCCAGCCGTACAACATATTGGCTTCAATAATATCTGTAAGCATTCTTTCTAATTGCCATGAGCTTTCTGCTCATGCTTTGGCAATGATACTAACGGTCCAACGCTTGTGTAACACTAACACGTCTGTCTGTGTCTCTGGTGATGGAACAGAAATTAAGTTACAGCGGCATTGAAAGCATCATGAGTAACCCCTCTCATGCTGCCCTTGCATGATAGACTCGGCTGCTTTTAATTGGGCGAAGTCAGAGATTTGGGTTCCCTACCTATTTATTCGTGGAAAAAAACAGTCAAGATATTTCGGAACCAAATGTGAAACAATAAATTATAGATACTTGTGTACTTGTATGTATTGAACTGGAACTATTGGATATAATTTGAGTTCTCTGGCTCCTTCTTTTCTAAAGGGAAAAAAGTTAATTTGACACCACTATGTTGGTTGTTACCTGTTGCAAGACCATCTTTTCCGACACAAGAATGACAGGGTGATAACTGATAAGATGTGTACAAACGGCTTTTTCTTGGGCTTTGGACCCGCTTCATATCCGGTTTTTGTTTTTAAAGAAAAGGGGTAAAAAAAGAAGTTAAAGAACAGTCAACGATATTAACGTCCGCCACGGAGAAAACAATGTGAAGACGGTGGTGTTTTAATGCAGTGCCAGAAATTGGAGTTAGAAATTAGAAAGGCTATGAAGAAGCACAAGCACTTGACCTTTTTTACTTGTGCTATATATACAATTCAATTGAAGTATACTGACTCAGCATCATGGCATCTCAACGGTCAGTTTTCCTTGGATTCTCCGAAATGCCCAGCTATTAGTTCCAAGTCAAGTCTTTATTATGTAAATGAGGTTGTTGTGAATGATCTTGTGCAACAAAAAGTCAAAATCTTTGCTCTTAACTCCAAAATGAAGCTGATATGGGAAGAGTGGGTATGACTATTAATTTCCTAAGAAATCTGCACATGAAAAAGAAATAAAGAATAACGAGGGGTGAATAAAGAGAGAAGATTGAGAAGGAGGGGAAAGGAGATAATACTAAATTAAAAGGGAAAAGGGGCATCATGATTGGATTTATGGAAGGGGAGGTGGCGGCATGTTACGTCAGAGTGTGCCCAAAGTGGAGGCTTCCTTTTTCCCAATCCTTTGAAATTAAGTCAGCTACT
>QFDD01000155.1:0-58555 GCA_006871305.1 Vachellia collinsii | reverse complement strand
AAAAGATCTTCTAGATCTTTGGAAAGAAAGTCTGACAGTTCCATCAGTAGTTTGCGTAATTCTACTAATTTGTGATAAAGGTTTAGGGATAGCCTGAGTGGCCCTTTCCATGACCCAATCTTCAGGCAGTTGGACATCTTTCCACATAATTGTCTGTGGAATTGTCAAGTGAGTGTTTGCGTGATCAGTGAGGAATACCATTGTATGATCCTTTTCCGGAGGAATCAAAACCATGGATGTTGAAGAGTTAAGGACCTTATACTCTATCCTATATATTAGGGTAGCAGGTATTGATCCTGGTTTCATGTTAAGACCATGTAATTTGACTTTAAGTTTAAGTGCTTCAAGAATGTTTTCATCAGTTAATTTTATCATCCGATCTGGATAACAATTGAAGTAGACAGGTCCATCATGGAGTCCTACTTCAGCTGCTGCCAGTAAAGAGTCTGTAAATGTATAGTGTCTATTGTCTTGAAGACAAAGTAAACAAGATACATTTAAACCCCTACGGATAAGTGGTTTGATAGCAACTTGGACACATCCAATATGCAAAAAGTTATATTCTTTCTGATGTTTTTCAATGGATTTTTTAGAAAGAAGGTAGAAATCTTCTTTCTCAGGTTGGATAGAAACTGATTCTTCAACAGTTCTGATAATGTAATCGGATTTGAAAAACCATTTTTTATCCTGAGTTTGATAAAGAGTGTTTGTGGCAACTGGAGGTAAAGTCCAATCATCAAATTTTTGATTAATGTTTTGGAAAGAAATTTCTTCCTTAAAAATCTTTTTAGTTGAAGAGATTATTTCCTCATCGTTTTGTAACATGTTTGAACTAGAAGCAGAGCTGGAAGAGCTACTACCTCGGCGTTTGAAAGAAAGGGAACGCAGAAATGAAGACATAAATAAAAATTTAAAGGACTTGAAATAAATAACAGTAATATAAAGGCCTGTCAGGCGGCCTGGGCCTTTTTTTTTTTTAATTTATTATATAGGGCTCCTAAAAATATATAGAGGTAGAGTTGAGCATGGAGGGATCGAAGCCAAGACCTTGGTGATGATGATTATGATTTTACCACTGGACCAACTCATCCTTTGCCTAACTATTATGCATTTTCTACAATTATAAACATAATTTGGATTACAATAAGTTAGTATAGGGTTAGGTTTTTATCTATTTTCATTTGCTTCTTCCCCTGTTCTTTCATTCATCCTATGCGGCGAAACACCCAGCTTCACTCCCATCCCCGCATCGTCAGCTTCACTCTCATCGGCGCACGCATTGCCCTCACCGTCATCGTCGCCAGAACACAGCCCCCTTGCTTCTTCACTTAGGCTCTTCTTTACTGTCCAGGCACCAGCAAAAGACGAAGGCGGAAGAGCTTGCCATTTGAAGTTTTGGTGCAACTGTAGCCGGTGACTGTTAGGTAACCATTCATATATATATATATATATCTTTTTGTGATTTTTTTTCTCTGTGCTGAATCCCTTTCCTGATCTCCTCTCTCTGTAGCTTCATTTTTTCAGCTTCATATATTTTTATTCAGCTTCATATATATATATATATATCTTTAGTGTTTCTTAGATCCATTCTTGTAGCTTCATTTTGTGATTTTTTCTGGCTTCTTTGTGTTTTATTTTGCTCCTTGAGATTTTTTCTGGCTTGTTTGTGATCTGTGTTACAGTTTATAGTGACTGTGCGCGCGCTCCTGCTCTGATTTTATCTGATAGTCGCTGCCACATGTTTCATTCTCTCTATCTGATTTTATATAAAAAATGTGTTAGTTTTCCTGATTAAAACATGCACTCCTTTTAAAATAAAAATCACTCTATAGCCAAGATCTATTTCAGTTAATAAGGAATTTAATTTATTTGATAAGAATTTATGAGTGCAATAATTATATATTTGGATGTCACCTGTGTTTCACGATGACTGGGTTGACTTGGTAGTTGGTTTGTTGTTAAATCATCATCAAAGACATCATCAATAAAAAATGGGTTTTATTAAATCATCATCAATAAAAAATGGACTTTTCTTACCATCCAAATTCCAATGTATTTCCAAAGATAAATTACGTGTTGTATGAGTTTTAATAAAAAAAAACTTGGGTTTATGCTAGCCCTCTTTACCAGTATTGTGTTTCAGCTCCTGATTCAATTGTGATTTTATTTCTGCAAGCCCTCTTTACCACTGCCCCACTGTCTAATTATTAATGGTGTTGTTATATACGTATCTGAAGTCTTGGATTGTTTAATTTTCATTGTAGACTTGTAGAATCTTGATTGGGATTTGATTTTACCTATTCTAAACAAGTAAATTTTTGTTTGTTAACATCCAAGCCTATTGTATATTTCAGTTCTAGTTAATGTCATCTCCCTTTATGAGTGAAACAATGTCATCTAATTCAATTCCAATTAATGCTACTGAGGTCAATCAACAAGCACCAACAGATTCTAGTCAACAAACTAGCACTCAAAATGATGTTGATGATAGTATCATTAAGAAGAAGAAACGAAAAACCTCAGCTATCTGGGATGATTTTGATCAAGTTGAAAGTAGTGATGGGGTCAAAGGTATATGCAAGTATTGCAAAAATATATTTGCTTACTCAGGAAATGTTAAATGATACCATATGTTATAGATATTACTTGTTAAATTATTTTATGATCTACTGATATACATTTGATTTATTTTTTACTAGGTGTTCGAACAAGAAGAAATCATATTGAAGATTTGATGTTTTGTGGTTAGTAGCTTTGCTTTGTTAGTGTTAAACAATTGTTGTAATGATGAACATTTCATGTTTCTTAAATTGTTGTATTATTATGTTATGCATTGTTGATTAATTAGATTTTAGCATTATTGATATATTTTGATTGTTTTAAAATATTTTTAGGCCTGTTTTCGGCTTGTGGCCTGTTAGCCTGAAAACAGGCTTTTATACAGGCCACAGGCCAGGTCAGGCCGACAACAGGCCCAGGCCCAGGCCTAAAAAACAGCCTATAAACAGGCCACAAGCCAGGCCAGGCCTGTTTGGGGTAGAGCCTGGCCTGACTTGTTTCCACCCCTAGTTAAAGCCATAATTTGTGGTAAAGGAGCTATTTGAACCCCTTAGTGGGCAGTACAACTTGGCCATGAGTTTGAAATTAAGGAAATACTTTGGACAAAATTATTATGCTTGTCTAACAAAATATCCTCAACTAAGTTTTCTCCCATTCTTCCTTTTTTACCATTGCTGGAAACAATGTGTGTGTTGTTTTTTTTTTTTTGGGATTGGGCATCGCTAAGCTATTCTGCATACATTAAAATTGGAACTGCTGAAAGTCTTCCTCTGGGATGTTGTTTGAGCCATTGCATTATTAACTCTATGATAAATAGCCATATTAATACTTGATGATCCATCCGTACATGTTAACGGAATACTTCCTTTTGGGTTAATTTGGGCACTCAATGATTCTTTATAGAAAAAAAATTGAAAGCAAAAGCTTCGTTGTTATTGCAGCAGTTGAATAATTATTGTAATAATATACATTTCATGTTTGTTAAGTTGTTATTGTCTTAGGTTGTTTCTTATTGATTAATTAGATTATAGCATCTTTTATAATGCATTTTATGTTAGTTTAATTGATTTTTGTGATTTATGACATATTTTAGATTTAGACTTTTTTTTTTCGGCCTAGGCTTGTTGCTAGAACTGAAAAAACGTGGGCCCAACCCACCAAATGATAGTGGGCTCGGGCTAGCCAAATGTCAATTCGCCCCACCTAACCCGAGGGTTGGTGAGCCGGCTTATCAAACTCTTTTTTGTTTAAATAATAAATTTTATATATTTATTTTACCTTTTTTTCATCTCAATGCTTTTTTTTAAAAAAAGGTAACATTAAATTTTATTTTTTAGACTAAATAACACCTAATACATTTAAAAATAGTATAAAATATTTTATTTTTTTTCATACCAACTTTCTATAATACTATATTTAAAATTATAACAAAACATTAGCACTTATATATTATAAAATTATAAAAAAATGTAGTAAGATAATGTTATTTTTTGGTTAAAATGAAATGATATTGCATGGTGGAAAATTTTTACTTATAATTTAAATTTTTTAAATAAATTTTTTTTACTTATGAAATGTTATTAACGTGCTCCGTTCAACTTGTGGGCCGGCCCGCTTTCTCAGCATTACTTATAGCATGTTAGCATGATTATATAGGTTAATAAAATAGGTTTTTTCATAGGTTTTGGGGTCAGGCCAGGCTTAGGCTGTCAAATATGCTTGTAGCAAGCCACAAGCCTGACCTGTTTATAGAGTCGGGAAAAAGGGTCAGCCTGATTAGGTTCATTTAAGTCAAGGGTCGGGCTTATAATTTAGTATATATAAAAAAAATCGGGCTTAAAAGAGCCAGCCTTACAAGATTACAGGCTTAAAAGGCCGGCCTATTTAAGCCTACCAATTTTTTTTGCTTCAGACATTCTTTATTCTTCTTATATTTGCTTCCAAGTTTCAGAAAGAAATCATTTTATATCAAAAATTTATTTTTAAATTTGTTTTCTTGTCAATCATATAACTCATATAAATCTAAAAATGTGAAAAGAAAAAATATTATTGAAATATAATTTTTCTTACAGCTTATATAATATATTATATTATAACAACTCTCTCTTTTCCTTAAAATTTTAGAAGAAATCATTTCAAATAAATATTTATTTCTAGTTATTGTATGTGCTACACACATATATTTTCACTCATCGAATCCTTATTATTTCCAATTTCAATATTCAACTTATTATGTTGTTTTCCGCATATAAACTACTTTTTAAAGATTAAATTAAAAATTTACTGTTATAACTTGATTTATTTGAAAAAAAGTAAAAATATATTAAACATGACCGTGAGCTGTGGGCCAACCTACGGGCTGGCCCGTGACCAATAAACTTAAGTGACGAGCTACATGATTAGGGAATTTTTAATACAAAACTTTATTTTATCTTTTTGTTTCTTGCATTAATAACATTTATATATCATTTTACTTCTAATTATAAATCATATAACTACTATTGAAAACAATTTTTCATGTCCAATTATTGAAATTGTCATTCATAATATATTGTTATATTAACTTTATTTCTTTTAATTTCATTTTGATATCATTTATGTTTTAAATTAGATATTTTACTATTTTAAATTGAAAAAATAAATAATTTTTTTGTTAAACGGTTTAAAAGCCCACAGGCTGATCCGAGCCCGCTAGTTCAAGGGTTGGACTTCAAAACCAAACCTTTTTATGTTAATGGTATTTAAACGGGTCGATATATTTAGGTTTAAATCCTGTGAAAAGCTGGCCCCAAATCTTTTTTTTTTTTATATAAAGGAAAGTAGAAAAAGAAAAAACAAAACATGAAACAAAAACTACGTAATGCCAGAAAATGAAAAAAGATTCTGTGCTTGCTCCTTTGACAGAATCTGAAAACCAGAGGCAGTCTTTTGCGCGTGTTTGGCTAGAATATCAGCAACCTCGTTATCCTCCCTTCGAACTAGTTGAACTCGGACGTCCCAGCATCTCTTCATCAAATCATGCAGCACGCTAATAAGCTGCCCGTCTTCATGCAAATCCACCTCCTCATTCTCCATCCAGTCTAAGACCTCTATAGCATCACTAAATAGTGTAACCTTCCTATATCCATTCTCCCAAGCTCTACGAAAACCCCAGATGCAGCCCCATATTTTAGCAACAAAGCTGGAGTTTCCTGGCATACCACACATGAAAGCTTCAAAAAACTCACCTCCCTTAGAACGAAGAATACCACCACACCCCGCAACTTGAGTCCTACACAAGAACGAGCCGTCAACATAAACATCAACAACTCGATTATCAGTAATGGCTTCCTCCGTCCGCCTAGAAACAGTTTTTGGTGGCTGCTACAGTAATGTTCGAGCACGCTTCATGCATCTCACTATTCCTGTAACTTCAGCTAGTCCTTCCCATGTACTAGCCCCAATTCTCAACTTTACCTATTTTAGGTGAAGTTAAGTTTGACATGACTTGTTTCTATCTCTGTTCGGGATCCCCACATTATTTAATTGATTGTTGATGAGACACGTAGACAGGATATCATCTCCCTGTTCCATATATCCATCTTTGGCAAACTTCTTAGCGAGTTTTTTAATTAGAAAAACGAGAGAGAGCAATTTATATTCGATCTTAGGTCATTGTTTTGATGGCTCGTAGATGGCCACACTAGCTACGGGGTTCACACTATTTTATATTGACCAATGGAAAACACCACTATAAGGAAGCGGTCTCGATAATGTTAGCAGAAGGGTCACAATCATGTGACGACATTGTCAAGGAACATAATCCCTCTTACTTCTGTGGTAGCCCTTACATTTTAGCTTAAAACTAGCATGTGTGTGTGTGTGTGTTTTTTTTTTTAATTTATATATAATAAGCTTATATGGTTTTTGATGGGCTGGCAGGCTATTTATCAAGGCTCAAAAAGCTGAATTAGACACTAAATTGATTAAGGCATTGATTTAAGGATTAATGGATCATATCAGAGTTAAAATGGTTATATTAAAATAAAAATATTTAATGATAATATTAAAATATAGCAATTTTAATAACCTTTAATTTCAGAATATTTATTCTTTTAAGTTAACTATAGATAAATGATATCATATGTATCTCTAGAATACATATATAAGTATATAACACTGAAGTGAGTATATAATACGGAAGTTAATACTTAGTAGGAAGTTTCATAGGATCATAAATATATATAATTAGATATACGTATGAATGCCTTTAGGTCAGCAAAAAAAAGAAAAAAATGGCTGTAGGTATGGTTTCTGACACATTGTGTAGGGACTTGTAGTACCATGGCAGTACCAAATTAATGAATGTGGAATAAAAAGAAGCAAGATTTGGTGAAAAGTAAATGGTGCGAAAGAAGGGGGTAATAAATAAACTCCTCAAACACATAAGTGAGTATGAGTTAATTTTTTTTTAAATAAAGTAAAAACGGTGCTATTTTAAGGTAAACTGATTTAAAAAATATGATTCGGTCAACCTAGATTTTAAACAGATTGATTAGGTCAATTCGGGTCAACTCACCTCTTAAATCACCCTTAAATCAGATCGAATCATAGATCAATTCCCGGTCAAAATTTTATACCATACTATTTATGAATTTACTGTTGCCAAAATTACATACAACCGTAGAAGTTTACAGTGAACACGATTATAATTGTCTAGATATAAAATTTTGAGTTGAAGTATATGCGAACAAAAAACATGTTTTTCTTTAAAAAAAACATATCTTTGAATAATACATATTCCATTGGCATATCGGTAGCACTTAAATTGATCTGATAATGTTAATCCGTATAAAAAGAACAGTTACATCAATTAGACGGATAAATGAGCATCACCGTGTAACTTTAGTCTCCTCACTCCCCCCTTTCATCATTGTGCCTCACTGCAACACGTGAGGTGCTCCCAAACCCAAATTTATAGCATAGGTGCACGGCTTCAGGCTTGTTTGCCAATCAATTCTCAAAATCACTTTCACACAAGCCGAGACAAAACTCTCTCACATACATACCTCGGATTCTGTGAAACCAAGGTTTGAAACCTAGGTTTTATTACTTCCCAAACAAACCCTTCACCAACTATCGAAATCTGGTTCATGTACATCGACATGGATTGAGCTAAAAAGGCGATTAGAGCTACACAAATCAGGCCAGGCTAAAAACCTATAATTTCACCAATTCTGACTGGCATAACCCGACTTGGTTATCCCATTTTTTGTTTGAAGCTTTCATACCGTGTTTTTATTGAAAACACTAACAAGTAAAAGATTTATCTAGTCATGTATTATTATTTTTTTGGAATTACTGTAAGGTTTTAAGTAAGAGAATTAATATCAGCAATATCTTATTGATAATCTTTAAAAATTTACTGATATTAATTTTCTTATTTAAAATCCTACAGTAATTCTCCTCATTTTTTCCCCCCAAAATGATCCATAGAAATGAGGCTGCGCAGCTAATCAGAGGTATACCATGTTAAGTAATCCCAAATTTAGCCCACATTATTTTCATCCCGCTTTTGATGCGAGCCGAACGAACTGGGCCACGACAGATTGGGCCAGACCGGAGTCAGGTGTACGATGACTCGTCGACAATGCAAAATTGCAAATCGATGCACAGCGCGGTGACAACTTGTAAATGTTTTGCCCCAACTTCACGTATTCTGTCCTCTCCTAGTAACTTTGCTTCAAAGATCGTCTCCTGCGTCTCCGGTGAGCTCCATATTTCCAATTACTCAACCTGTTATATTTTACCGAAAGCTCTAGAAGCTTCGAAACGCCGCGATACTCAGATCTCAGCAGCTAAACCCGTTCTTATTATTTCGCTCCCTCCCTTCTGTTGCCCCATCCAATCCCCCTCTCTGCTTTCTTAGGTAGTCCTTCATGCCAATATGACTGTCTTTTCTATTTGTATGAGGATAATTCATCCCCATCTTCCCATGTTTTATGACGCTGTTGCTATTTCCCTGCCATTGAATATTTCAATTCTGTTCTGATATTTGCCTTTTTCTTTTGTTGGGGGGGGGGGGTTATTAACTAGGCTGTTGAAATCTGATCAGTGAAGCATTCATACATTTTAAAGGTTTTAATGAATCTCTTTTTCCATCTGCTGATTGTTACTTTGAATAAACCTAACAACACCATCCGTTCAATGACCTTGTTACTAATTCTGCTGTTTAACATAACGGTGGCTCTTTATATTTGCCTATGGCGGTGAATTGAAATGACGTCAAAATCTCCATTCCCAAGTCTTTTTTCCTTTTTTTTTTTTGGGGGGGGGGAGGCTGTTGGTGGTTTATACGGCGAACAAGGATGATTGTAATAACGACGTTTCGGTTCTCTATGGGTTGTCTATACAACTAAAGTGATGCAGATGACTACATTCTACAGCCGCCTCCAAAAGAATTAGCTTTTCTTTGATCCTACATGTGCATTCATTCTTTGCAAAGACAAATTCATGTTTTACGAAGTAGAGTAGAAAGCTTAGTCATATTTTTGACTGGGAGAGCTAATCTCTTTGCTTTCTACTTCAGCTGGTATTTTAAGGTTAAGTTGTGGGAAAGAATCTTACAGTTGCCGAATCACCGCTCATACTAGTATGGGCTCTTTTTGTGGCTTTTTCTGCATGGACACTGTTTATATTCACCGTTGAACATGATATGTTATATTGCTCCATCTACATGGTTAGGAAGTTTTGTCTTGGGTTATCTGTTAACAGAGAAAAGCATCTTTTAATTAATATGTTTTTGTATCTGGATTGTGGTGCAGCTACTTTGAAATTGTTTTGGCGGCACTTGTTCTTTGGAATTCCTTGGTTCAAGAGTCTGTATCTGACCCTGTAGAATGGCAGGCCAGGGCTCTAACGATGGTCCCAGTGCTAGTACTGTTTCAGCAGAATTGTCTGATTCAACTGTTCAGCTCAATGTCAAGACTTTAGATTCCCGCATTTACAGTTTTCAAGTGGATAAAAACGTTAGTAACAGCCAATGATCTTCTCAATTTCTGTCATTTACATTTATCATGACATGTTATACTAAAGTAATATCTGTAGGTTGGAGTTTACCACTATGACCCCAGTTTTTTTGAATACGTAATCTTCCTTGAAAAATCATTTCAGATGCTAGTTTCATTGTTGAAGGAGAAAATAGCCAATGAAACTGGCGTTCCGGTAGGTCAGCAGCGGTTAATATTCAGGGGGAAAGTCTTGAAGGATAATCATGTCCTTTCTGAGTACCGTATCCTCTGGTCCAATTATTATTTTTCCTCTCAGATTCATGTTTAGCGGATGTTGCCTGTTAATAATGTATTCTTGAATGGCATGCGGAGCAGAATAGTTCGAGAAAGAATGATTTAATATTTATACATTTTAATAATGGTTGCAATGTTTCTGTGGACCACTTTAGCTGATTATTGATGTGAATGTACTTTCTGCACATTTCTGCTTGTGGTGTATTTTTTGAATGAAGCAGTCTGATATAAACATTCAGCAACAGCACTTTATTTCTATCATTTTCTTTGCACCATTCTACCTTTAGGACTCAGGAAATTGTGATACTTATTCTTTGTTGGTTTATCTCTACTATTGGCTGTTTTATATTTTAAAGGATATGTTTCAACCTGAGAATGTTTTATATTGTTCATTTTTTAATATATGATCCTTAGCCAATTTTTCTTAGACATTGAGAATGGGGATACATTGCATTTAGTTCAAAGGCAACTGAATCAGTTACATGCTCCTATTACAAGTTCTGGTGAAACAACTGGTACAAGTGGAAACCGGGGTAAAGCTGAAGGCCCTTCCCATTGCTCCTTAACAATTCTTGAGAATTTCTGTTGATGACATTTCTATTAGAGTAACTAATCATTAATTTTTTATGCATGTTAGGAAATGATGGAAGCTCTGGGGCCCATCATAACCGTGTGGGGCAAATTTCACACAGTGTTGTTCTGGGGACCTTCAACATGGGGGACCAAGGTGAAGGAATTGTTCCTGACCTTAGTCGGGTGCGTTCTTCAACACTTTATTTGAGTAGTTTAGCCTGTGTATGCTTTTTTGCATCAAGTTTTCAGATATCTGAAAATATGCTTCCAGGTCATAGGGGCGGTTTTGAACTCTATTGGTATTGGTGGGCAGAGCACTGTTGGTGTTACAAACGGTACTCAGTCTTCTTCAGTAAGTATCAATTCTTGCTTGGAAAAATAACCGTGCATTGCTATATTTTATTCTAAGTCTGTTGATTTTCTCGGAGAAAACTAAAAGAGTAAGCAAATAATTATTTGAGTGATAAGTGCCACTGGGTCATCAAATGTAAATCATTAATCATCTAATCCATGAAATGCAATTGAACTTTCCTTGATGTTGCTTATTTTAGTTTATTCTTTTAGAACATTTCTGGGTATTGCTGTCTTGTTTTCTTTCCAGACTTCTCTCCATTTTTCATGTTCGTTGACTGATCATGTGTTTTAGCATCTACTTTATTGCTGGTGTTTCTTTGTGAAGATTTTGTCATCCTATTATGTTAAGCATCTTATGAGTTCTTTTAATATTGCAACCTTTGGATTTCCCTTTTTATGGTATTATATTAGCATCTTTAGTTCCTCTGATTTGCTATCATTTGTTTAGTAGAACTGTTTTAGATCATAGAATTATCTTTTATGTTATCATTTGCTAGCATGCCACAGGCATCCTTCGTCATGTTTTTTTTAAATTCTCTGGGTGTATTTCTGATGTGGAGCCAAATCCATCTACTCAGGGTCCTTCTGGGAATGAAGCTGTAGGAATGCATGTTGAAAGTCAGAACCAACCAGGAAATCAAGCACAGACTGGACAGATATTTCCCAACCAACCATTCCAATCTTTACCTCAAGTAGTTCAGATTCCTCTGGCTGCAGGATCCATAACTGTGCCATCACTTAGTGCAGTAAGAAATAAGCTTTTCTTATTTACAGCCCTCTTAATTGTCTTCATATTTATGAACACTGTGTTTTACTTGTTCCCTTAATATCAGCCTATTCCTCATTCACTGGATACTCTTTCTGAGTTTATAAATCGTATGGAGCAGACACTATCACAAAATGGTAATGATACAGAGCTCATTGCTGTGAGATTTCTGTTCAAAAAGACCATATTACCATATATTTATTTATATTTGCTTAAGCAGGTTATCAAACAAATCCGTCTTCAGTGATTGGAGGAGAGCAAGGACATGTGGAGTTACCCTCCAGCCCACAAGGCTTGCCAACAGTTGAAGCATTGAGTGTGGTCTTGCATTGTGCTGAACGGCTGCTCAGTGGCCATGCTATTGCTGCACTATCTGTAATCAATTCATCTCTCAGCAATATAGAAACGTTCCCCCCCTAATGACATTAGCATGTTTTTGCTGTATGCAATTTTTGGGGATTTGTTGTGAGTGACAGCATAAATTTTGCTCTTAGGAAGGTATATATATGTGGGAGTTTATAAGAATGCAAAGATGGAAGTTGGAAAGAATTTTGATAGAAGTTCAGATCATGGATAAAATAGTCTAGTTTCATTTTCTTAGTAACTGTTACCTTTGTAGAGTATATGTGCATTGGGGGCTAAAAGATGCCAAGGTGGCTCACATGTTGAGCCTACATTAAGAGGTAGGTGGTAAAGAATTGATTTATGTGAGGCTGGAAAGAAAGGAATAATTCCTGTATGAGGTTCTTCTTCACTCAGTTGAAGTACTCGATAGTCGGTACATGATAACTTCATGGATCCACTAAAAAAATTGTATTTTTTTTATTATCAATCCTAATCCTTAAATCCTTGTCTGAAATTTTGGAAAAACGCTGTTGATGAGACCCATGATGTCACAATACCTTAATTGCATAACTCTTGGATGCATTTTAACTATTCAAGCATTGATATTATCCTTTAGATGCCATGTCTTATCAATTCTAATTGGAGTGGCAGGCATTCTTATATTTGAGAGATGAATTTAATGCACATTCAATAAATAAAATTTGCTCATGTTGGTCCTCACGCTTACAATTTACTTATGTGTGCTTATATAATCCTGCAGTTCTGTCTCTAGCCTGTATTTACCTAGGTGATGTGCCCTTTTGAGTTCACCCTGTATAATATAAGTTGTTTCTATCCGTCCACTTGCATTATTTATGTGTGCTTATATAATCATGCAGTTCTGTCTCTAGCCTGTATTTGCCTAGGTGATGTGCCTTTTTGAGTTCACCCTTTATAAGTTGTTTCTAACTTTCTATCCTTCCACTTTCGTTGATTTCATAAAGAGACAGTCTGTTTTTCAAGTTAGATGTCACTTCTGAATACAAAAATATTTTTATTATCGCAAGATACATTATTTGTCTTGCTGTATTTCACTTCTATCTTATCATCTGATTGTTGTTAATTTGTAATTTGTAAATCTAGCATATTGCAGGACGCTTGGAGCGAGAGGGAACTACTTCTGATCCAAATATAAGGGGTCAAATACAGTCTGAGTCAATGCAAATAGGACTTGCTATGCAGCATTTGGGTGCATTTCTACTTGAGCTTGGCCGTACAATCTTGACACTGCGTATGGGACAGTCTTCTGTATGTTGCCTTCTCATTCTACTTTGATTTGCTTTAGGTTATGCTACAAAGCATTTTTTTTTTTAAAGATCATATTCATTTTTCAGGCGGATTCTGCTGTCAATGCCGGGCCAGCAGTTTATATTTCTCCATCAGGACCTAATCCTATAATGGTGCAGGTGCCATTTATTGCAGTTTATTTTCTGGATGTATAGATATATTCTCATTACTGCTAATGCTGGAACATTTTTTTTATGCATAGTTAGGGAACCTGAAGTTGGTTAACATACAATGAATACTTCGAATATATCACTCTAAATCAAATAGATTGTTGATGGTGAAGATTGAAAATAAGACAGTTATTTGTGTAGAATCAAATTTCAAAGCTGTGTCATAGTTATTTGGTGATAAGGCAATATTAATTGCCCATGGACTGGATAACTGTTTCTGTTCCGCTTCTTCTTAAGTACTTATGGGAACATTTTGGGGAAATTACGTACAGGTCTTAAGAAAAAGAAAAAGTCACCATCAAGTCCTTGTAAATCATAAAATTGAGTTGGAGTCCTATGGGAGCTATGTTGGATTAATTGCAAATGTGAAAAGACTTCATTGCCCTTGATTATTTGAATTGAAATATGAGAGAGAGGTGTGAAGGAGAAGAGGGCAAGAAGGTTTTTTCATGTTTACAATTAATCGAATCCTGGTCCCATGGGACTTCAACTCAATCTTATGATTTTCGGGAATCTGATGTGATTTTTTATATTCCTTGAGTCCTGTACGTAATTACCCCAAGATTTTTTTATGTTGGAATTTGTTTGTAGCTATAGTAACCAATAATAGAGAGTATAGATATAGCTGATAAGATTCTGTTTAATTAGAAGTTGATTATATAACTTTCCTGTTTGATATCTTTTGAACTAGTTTATATAAAATTTTGATAAATATTCTTAGTCATGTAAGCTGTGAATGAAGATTTTATAAGAATGTGGAGTTGATGATAAATTATTGTGAAGCTGAATATGGTTGCATACAAATTGAATAGCAGTCATTGCATCGAAGTGATTTCTCCCTAGTGAACTGAAAAAAATGGCCGGAGAATGGGATAGATAGATTTAGGATTTTTGTATCAATAGGATTATCTTTTATATTTGTTTTGGATTGATATTTCAATTTTCACCTCCTTGCTGCTCTCCCTCCTCTATTCCCCCTCTCCCCCTCGTTTCCCATTCTACATCACTGCATACAACAAAATTTCTACAGTATGCTAATTTGGCAGAACATAGAAATCAGAGTGCTTTTTAGAACATAGAATATGGTGTACTTTGATTTTGAGATGCAACTCTTTGTTGGTTCCAAATTTTTTTGCCCTTGTGGACATTGGTTTGTGCGATATATCCTATTGACTTTCCCATTGGGGATACCTGTGCTGTTGAATTTAGTATGGAATATCCATTGATTAGTGTGCTGCTATTCTACCTCGTTTTGGAATCTTTTAGAACAGACTGTCATCTGCCATTCTTGTACATTCTGATCACATCACTGCAAATTAGTTTTTAACCTGTTATAGTTGCACGGAGTTCCAGATCATCAGTGTTCCACACTGGGTCAAGTTAATTCTTGAAGTCCGTAGCATGTTTGATGGTCACTTTCTGAATGAGTGAGGCCAGAACTTAATGTTATTTTTTCTGGTTTTGTAGCCTTTCCCACTTCAAACAGGCTCCCTGTTTGGTGGTTCTGTTCCTTCTTCAACTCCTGCAACATTTGGTACAGTTGGTGCTGGAAATGCTCCTCGGAATGTAAACATCCATATACATGCTGGTAAATATAATCTTTTGTTTCATTAACTTTAAAAGTCAAATCCTGCATTAACTCCTCTTGCTACCAGGTACTTCTCTTGCACCAATTGTTTCTGCAATTGGTTCTAGGCCAAATAATGGGGAAGGGGCACCAAATGAAAGACGTAATGCTCCTGGCTCTGGTGATTTAGGTTCAATGCGTGCTCTACCTGTGAGAAACATCATTGCAGCAGCTGTACCAGCATACCCTCCTGGTACTGGTACCAGTAGTGGCATGCAATCCAGTGGTGTTCCTACTTCACAACTGCCTTCTGATTCAGTTGCATTATCATCTGTTATCACTGATATCAATTCTCGCACTAGAAACATTTTAGGAAACATTCGAGGAGATAATACAGTTCTGTCAGGTGGCTACCAATTTATTGCTCATGTATAAGCAATCTCAATGGCAATTGATTCTCACGATTGTTTTTGTATCTAAACAGGTCAGGCGGAGTCAACCAACCGGGACTTGCCTGTTGGAAGGGAATCACGACCTCCTGGAAATGAACAGCTAGATACCATGGAGGTAAATGCTGTTGAAGCTTCCAGTGTGTCTTCAGTTGCTTGCACATCTGAAAGTGGAGTACGTAAGGTATTGATTCTGCCAAAACCTCTGTATCCATTATATCCTTAGCAATCATCATTTTTAATTGGCAAATATTTAATTTTTCAATCCCTTTCAGCCCCAACCTGAGGCTGCCCAAACTTCTAACAATGAGGAGAAAGATGTTTTGAGCCGCACATTTGGTTCATCGTCTTCCAATCAAGATTCATTAAGTTGGTCAAGAGGAGAAAAGTCAGAAAATGCACAAGAAAATTCTCAATCTGCTGGTGAAAACCATGCAACTGAAAGTGCCAAAGCTGTTCCTCTTGGACTGGGTGCGAGTGGCTTGGAGCGTAAGGTAAGCTTATAGGTTATCTCGTTATGTCTGGGATTTGGATGAATTATTATTTTCACATTCACAAAATGCTTAGAATATGGTTGCTCCTATATTGTTCTTTTCAAAGGCATTTTATTATTGATAACAGTTCTACATAGAATAACAAAATCTCTTTACTGTCCTGAATAGTCTAGATTTGCAATTCCATATGATTATATTTTTGTAAGGATAAAAAATTTAAGGCGCACACTTATAATCAAGACAAACACATGAAATATAAAATGATCTATGACTATGCTTAGATGGGGGTAGTAAGGGGTGGAATGAAATGGGATGGGAATAAGTCAATTTTATCTGCAGATTTCTTGAACTTTTGAATGGACTTGGAAAGGTCCAGGAATAGTTTCTTTGATATCTCCCTTCTTCTGAAAGCCCACACAAGCCTCCTAACATCCTGCATAGAAGTTAACTTCTTCCTAGGGCCATTTCATCTCTAAACTCCAAAAAAGAATGTCCATGGTTGCTTTTATTTTCATATCTAAAATATTGTGATTTTTCTGTGCAGAGAGAAATTTGATGATCCTTTTTTTCCGGGTAATAAAACAAGATACAATAGAAAACAGAATCAGAAGTAGCTAAAGCTAAAGATGACACATCCTCATGAAGGCTTCGCCATTTGAATCCTCTGACTTTTATCTCAAAATGTTTACAGACTGTGTTGAATTTCTGCTTTGACATTTTTTGCATTGCATGACCATATTCAGACTCGTCTTGACACAATGACACCCATTGTTTCATGTTGTCACACAAATTTTTATTAAGAAATAAATGTATGATCCAAAACAGGGGAGAACGAGACCGCAACATCCTGTAAGTAGAGGTGCTGATGATGGATTAGGCAGTTCTTCACGTAATCAAAATCAGCAAGCCAGGACAAGTGGTCATAATGTATTGCAAGCTCTTGCAAGTCATGGAACTTCTATGAACCAGAGAAATGCTAATGGTCCATCTCAGGTGCCCATTTCCCCTGGTGATAGCCAGATTGATGTGGCAGGTGTTATGTCTCAGGTCTTGCATAGCCCTGCTTTGAATGGTTTGTTGGCAGGGGTTTCACAGCAGACTGGGGTCGGCTCACCTGATGTCTTGAGGAACATGTTGCAGCAGTTCACACAGAGCCCGCAGATGAGGAACACTGTCAATCAAATTGCCCAACAGGTTGGCAGTCAAGATATGGGGAATATGTTTGCTGGAATGGAAAGAGGGCAAGGTAGTGGCTTTGACTTTTCAAGGATGCTTCAACATATGATGCCCATTGTATCTCAAGCTCTTGGAGGTGGAACTCCTTCTCAGTCATTCTCTGCTGAAAGAAGAGATCCCCAGGCACTCTATGGAGATGGAACGCGTAGAACGTGTAGCAGAGATGAAAATGTTGATGATCAAAGTTTACAGGTTTGTATAGATGTGCCAACAAAAAGGCATTGGTTGCAGCATTGCTCTCCCTAGTTTTGCATTCTCTATCAGATGAAAAGGAAAGTAGGTTTTCTGCTAGTCCCATGTGTATGACCTTCAACTTCAAAGATCTCTGATTCCCCCAGGAGAAAAATGTTTAACAACCCCATCTTTTGGCTGTTCCTCACTTTTTGTTAAAAAGTAAACGACCAATGGTGCTAGCGGTTTAAACCATAGGAAGCAGTGATTTTGGGCTCTCCACGCTTGTATTCATTTTTTTAAGCTCAAGATTGAAATAAAAGGTTGCTTTTCACTCTGATTGTTTCTCAATCTCTTGCAAATTCCAGATCAATCTTCAATCAGTGGTAGAGAGGATGGAACACAGCACACAGTCAGATGTTTTCCGTGCCGTGGTTGAAAATGCTATTCAGCTATCCAGAGGGGGAAGTTCTTATGATGGTCTTCTGGATGAATTGTGTAGTGATGAGTGTCTTGCCCGTGTAAGTTGCCTTTCATATGTCATTTGGTCGGCGGAAGCTGCTGCTTGCAGTGCCAAGTTACATTCATGCAGACAGCGTGATATTTTATTTAATTTATATTCCTTTGGTTGTGTAGGACTATGTGGAGATGTTACGACATGATGCAAGTCGGCGGATGGATGGGGATTCTGGGCGAGACTAGTTTAAATCCCGGCTACGAGGATTATTATTTTCTTGTTTGCTGATGCACATTGATTCAACAGCTGTTGGCCGTTCTGAAAGTCCTTGTAAAAAATGAGTTTTCCGTTGGTGTGACCCCAAATTATTTGTTGGTCTGGATTATTTTGGTGTATTTCCAGATCGCTCCGTGTGGAAGTTCACCCGCATGACGCTTGCCATACACACATATATATATTAGACATTGGGGATTTGATACCTCGTTTTTTACATAGACTGTGTGATCTTTTCGGCTCAATGATGGATGCTTTTCCGAAGTCCTTTTACACACCCAAGGCTTCCAAAAGAGATTGAAAATTCCAGGTTCTTTGTGGTTTAATTCGTTCTCATGGTTTCTTCCAAGTTTTATAAATTTGCACATGTATAGCGGGCATCCTAGAAAATTACTTACTGTATAGTCGGAGCATGAAGGCTATAAACTTCGCTTCTCGTAATGAATTGTCCATGCTGCTTACAATTTAGTTTTTTTAGGAAGTTTGTGATCATATTTTTGTGTTTTATTTCGCAGTTAGACCTTTATGTAATGTCGAGGTTGAGTCGGAAGTTGAGGAGTGCATCTCTGATGTTACATCGATTTCCTGGGGTTACCGTAAACATTTTAGATAGATCGGAGAACCGCTTTTAACTCTAGTTTGGCGTCCCATGTCCATGACGCGCTGCATGTGATACTTATGGGTCCCAAAAAAACGATACTTGTCCTTTTATTATGCACTGTCAGCAAACATATGATAAGTATACTGTATTACTGTATTGCAGGGCCCAGTTGGCTGGTATATTTTCTATTATGTCTTTTCTCCAATGAACACTTAATGAATTAGCCGCTGGCATGATCACTTGGTAATAACGTAACTAATCGCACCTAGCCAGCATCGAGATTGGGAAATGGGAACTCCAACCTCCTCCCGTCGGCATAGGTTTTACATATTATGTAAAATCGAGAAACGAGTGATATTAATAATGATCTATAAATAACGTGGTTTTTTAACAAATTATTTATATATTGATATTGATTCAGTTATATAAGATTAAAGTCACAACCTTCATTAATTGATTTTAAGAAATTGAAAAAAAAAAAAGCGGCATCATGGCTGGAAAATATAATAAAATAGGACAACGATTTAAAGAGTGATGCCACCTGCTTTTTTATGTTTGTGGGGAGATTAATTCGAAAAAGAAAAGGTAAAGAGTCAGAACTACGACGGTTTTGGACCGCTTGGGCCGTTTGTTTGAGCGTGACATGCCCAATGATTGCGGAAGAATTTAGGCCAGTGCCCCAATCTAGTCCTTGAGCTGACAAATACTTACATAATACTGAAACAAGTGTTTTCCATAATTTATCTAATAAAAATGTTTCATCCATTTTTTATTATGGATCTCATATCTCATAAGTTTATTTTAATTATTTCTCTTTTTCTATAATAAATATATATTATAATATGTTGTGGAATGGAGGGTGGATGTAAAGTCCTATATCGATTGGGTGGCTATGGGTGTGGATATCTTTCCCTCGACGACGCGTTATGAGTGGCTATGGTTGCAACCAGGGGAACAAAATCTTGCTCTTGGCTACAGCTGCAAATAGGGGCAATACCTATGAGGGAGGGGGTTGGGTTATTACAATTAGTATCAGAGCCAGCCAACGTCTAGTTGGTGTGCCAGCGATGACGCTAGACCCCTATAAGGGGTGGATGTGATAGTCCCACATCGGTTGGGAAGGGGAATGAAGCAAACCTTATAAGAGTGTGGATATTTTCCTTTCATAGATACGTTATTTGGGTGACTACAACTGCACTCATGGAAATAAAACCTTACTCTTAGCTTCGGTCCTTATAAAGGTGTCGATACCTTTCCCTCAAATACTTGTAACATAAAGTATGAATGACGTGGCATTCTAAAATCAAGAGTTGTAAGTATCTTTCATCCCTTTATAGATATACACTTGTACACATACGTACTCTTACTATTTATAAATTTTATCAATCATCTCGAGGAATTTAGTGAGTTGAAACATTGATCAAAAAACTTGTTTGTTAATTAAGCATACTGAGCGTTGATTCATGCGGTCTTATTACATAACCTGATAAGATTTATTGTTGTTACCATTATAAATTAAGGTTAAAAACCATTTTTTCACCAAAAGTTTTACCAATATTGTCCATGTGTTTTTTGAGTAGTAATATTACTTTAAAGGGTTAAACATACCTTTGGCTCCTATAGTTTACCTCAATTTGGGTTTTAGTCCCTGAAGTTTAAAAGTGATGGTTTTAATCCCTCAAGTTTACTTTGTTTAAAACTCTTAGTCCCTATAGTTTTAAAAGGTTCCTGTACTTTTAACTAATTTTGTTTTTTATCCCCATATTTTGAATGAATTTTGGTTTTAATCCTTATACTTTGAACAAATTTTTATTTTGATTCCTAAATTCAACTGTGTTAATTAACGCAGTCAAATATTTAAGTCCCTAAAACTACAAGGATAAGTTATACAACAATTTTTTTTCATGTTACCTTCTTCAGTTATTAAGAAATTTCACTATAATTAACGGAATTAGTGACACATAAGCAAAATTAATTGTATTAAAATTAGGTGTAGGTCCTTTTAAAACTATAGAGACTGACAATTTTAGACAGAGTAAACTTGAGGGACCAAAACCACAACTTTTAAACTTTATGGACTAAAAAAAAAAATCAGAGTAAACTATAAAGACTAAAAGTATGTTTAACCCTACTTTAAAAGTTAAAAAAAAAAAAAGTAATGTTGACCTCATAGCCCAAACCATTAGTTTTGGCCATTAAAGTTGACCAATATATACGCATAGCCCTTAATTCTCGCCACCTCATCATCCAAAACTAAAAGCTACTTGCCAACTCACCCTATTTTCCTTTCTCCTCTCTCCCCCTCACCATCTGCCTCTTTTTTTAGCGCCTTGTTAATGTCTTGGGTTAAAGCGGCAAAAGGATTTTTGTTACAATTTTACCAGAAAAACATCCTGTTAAACTAAAAAAAACTCTTCCGCATCAATAGAAATCAAGAGGGAGCAAAAACTTGGGAGAATCAAGAACCTATGAAATGGGTTTAAGATGAAGAGTATGCATGCGTTTGAAAACCAAATATGTTTCTCACCATTGTGTAGAGAGATTCAAAGCTTGGAAATCCCATGGAACAAGATTAAAAACTTGTCCTGTTTATATAAGAGGAATTACCAAATTAAGGCAAAAACATTTAAAAAAAAAACATCCTTAGCACTAGAAACCACTTGTTAAGCTGATAGAAAGACCAGATGTTTAAAGGGCCCCCTTGTCTTAATCCTCTTGAAGGGGCAAACTCCGGTCCATCTTCCCCATTCCATACTACTTTCATTTTTGTTGTAGAGATACAAGCCATAATGAGCTCAAGAAGATTATGATTCAAACCTACACATGTGAGGGTGTCCCGAATAAAACCCCAGTCTAGTTAATCATAAGCTTTTTCCATATCAACTTTGATTGCAACAAGACCTTTCTTCCTTTTGGTGGACCTCATGGAATAAATAATTTCTTGAGCAACTATAATATTATCACAACCTGATCTACCAGAGATAAAACTACACTGCTCATGACTTATCAATTTATCCATGACTCCCCTGAATCTATTTGCCAACAGCTTGGTTACAATTTTAAAACTTACATTGCATAACGAGATAGGACGTAGATCCTTAAGAGAAGTTGGGTTATCCACTTTAGGAATCAAAACCACTCTTGTTTGATTGATCCCACTAACCAATCTTGGATCTCTGAATATATTCTCTATTAACACAAATTTTGTCACCAATCCATTCCCACTATGATTGAAAGAAGTGCAGTTGTAAACCATCTGGACCAGGGGCTTTAAAAGCCCCCATAGCAAATGCTACATTTTTAATTTCCACTCTAGTAACATTTCAGCTAAGAGAACATAGTTCTTCTGGAGCTAAGGTGGGAAAGTTTGCCATCCATCCCTCTGGTGTCTCTAGCCCCATATCCCTGATGTACAAACCGATAAAAATCACAGCACATTTGTTAGATGGAATGAGGTTCTTCAATCCAGTTACCATCATCATTTCTCAAAGCCAAAATAAGTTGCTTTTTTCTAGAGTCGGGAAAATGGGCCGAGCCCGTCAAGCCGGCCCGATTAAGCTCGTTTAAATCGAGGGCCGGGCCTGTAATTTAGTGTCAAAAAAGGGAGTCGGGCTTAAAAGGGCCTGCCATGTAGGACCGCGGGCTTTAAAGGGCTGGCCCGTTTAGGCCCTCCAATTTTTTTTTTACTTTAAACATTTTTTATTCTTCCTATATTTTTCTTACCGTTTATCTAATGTATTATATTATAACAACTTCCTCTTTTCCTTCAAATTGTAAATGAAATCTTTTCAAGTCAAATACTTATTTTCAGTTATTGTATGTGTTATATAAAGATAAACACAAGACACATATATTTTCACTCCTTTAATTCTTATTCTTTCCAATTTTGATATCAAACTTGTTATGTTGTTTGCCACATACAAACTACTTTTTAAAGACCAAAATTAAACATATATTATTTTAACTTGAACTATTTGAATAAAGTGAAAATATGTTAAACATACATGTGACCCATGGGCCAATTCATGACCCACGGGCTGACCCATGACCGACAGACTTAGGTAGGGCTATGCAAGGACCAGACCGGACCGGGTTGGGATACAACCCGAGGTCTGGTCTGGCTAAGGCCTCGGGCTGGACAAGGCAACCCGAGGTCCGGTCCGGTCCAGCCTCAGCCCGAGGTCGGGCTGGACCGGACCGGTCCAGCGGACTACCTGGACCAATCCAGGTAGTCCGCCATCCTTATTGTAAAAAAAATAAAAAATTTGTGTCCATTTTTTATGAGCTTGTTAACTTGGGTTAAGAAATTATATGTCCATCCTCATCAGGCCTAATCTATTGCACTTTTGCTAAACAACTTAAAGGCTAAAAACCATTAGATAATTGCTTCATGTTGCTAGAATAGGAACATTAAATTCAATTTAATTTGTATATATTTAATACCACTAATATAATCAAAGGACATTAAATTACAAATACCTACATATTTAACACTCCATAAATGGGTTGTCAAATCACCACACCATGATGCCACTGGAAAATACCCTTCCATTAATATATCACAATTGCACTATCTCATGCCGCTGATGCTATTACATAAATTATATCCCCACGCACATAGAAGAGTTTTTTTTTTGGAAATAAGTTGGGTTAAAGTGTTGGGCTGAAACCTGTTGAATAGTTCCTTAAGGCAAGCAAGCATAAAAAAAAAAATTTGGGTCCAACTGGACCAGACCACCTGGTCTGAGGGCCTGGTCCCCTGTCCGGTCCAACCCGAAATCAACAGTCTAGTCCTGTTGGTTTGTTTAGCTTTCGGGCCAGATTTTTTTGTCACAGATCGGACTGGACCTGGTTGGGTCGGACCGGGTTGGACCAGACCGCCAGGTTGGTGATCACCCCTAGACTTAGGTGTCGAATAGTAAAATTGGGGAATGAATGTAAACATTTATTTTATCATTTTATTTATTACATTAATAATATTTAAACATCTTCTTACTTCTAATTATAAATCATTTGACTACTACTAAAAATAATTTTCATGTCCAACTTTGCCAAAGACCGAAAATGATGGTAGTGGTGGTGTTACGGATGAAATACTTGATATTTTTCACCTCGCTGAAGCAAAGCCTTTTAAGCCAATTCCTAATTAAGCTCAGTCAAATTCAACTATCCTTGAAATTAGAGATAGTGATGAAGATTGATGAAGAAAGAAGCTTATGTTGTATGATTTATGAACTTAAGTTTAAGACATTTAGAGTATTTATTATTATCGATGGAGTTATTTAAATAATTAGATATGACTTTTGTATGTTGTTGAGTAAGGGAATTGTATTGGTGTTAAAATTAATATTGTATTTTGTAAAAAAAAAAAGTTAAAAGGGCCTTAAGCCCGCTGGCCGGCCCGCGGCCCGACCTTTCGAGGGCCGAGCCTGAAAAATGTAAGGAAATTAGGGAGTAGGGCCTAAACGGGCCTGCCCGTTTAGGCCCTAAGCCCTATAGGGCCGGCCCTAATTCCCCACTCTACTTTTTTCTCCTCAGCTTTGTGCATGCATGAAAAAATTTAGAATTCCAATCCCCCCGTTGAAGCCATTTGCAGCGCGATTTTTGGAACCAGAATAATTCTTCTTGAGCAACAACTTTGTTATATTTAGTCCAAAGCTTTGCTTCCAATCTCCTAAGCCCATTACAAGGATCATGTCTTCTTTTCCTGTCAATCCCTTCAAGTCTACGAATTAACTGCCTTTTTTTAAATCCATAATTTCCCACATGAACATTATGCCAATCCACTGCTTTCTTTTGAAAGGCTGACACACTTTCTACCCAGGATTGGTTTTCCCAAGCAGATCGTACTACATCCTTGAAAGAATCCTCCAAACTCCATGAAGCTTGGTATGAAAAATTTGACGATGTAAAGGGAGATGGCAAGACTTATATGAATCAACAAGGAGTACTCGATGATCAGATTTGAATTTTAATTCATGAGAGACACTAGTGTTTGGAAAAGTTTCCTCCCAAGAAAAATTGTGGAACACCCAATCGATTCTTTCTTTGACACCTGCCCTTTCCCAAGTTAACTTGTCACCCTGGCAACATGTCCCCAAAAGACCAGTATCATTTATACAGTTCCTGAATTGCTGCATGAAAGTTTCATTAGGAGGGTTTCCCCCTAATTTATCATTTGGAGACAAATAAGCATTGAAATCATCCAGTACAATCCAGGGGTCCACTACACTTCTAGCAATTAACTCTAGTGATTTCCATAAGCTTGCACGTTTCACAACTGACGTGTCACCATAAATAATTGAGATAAAAAAATTCTTGCTAGAATTCACTTCCTTAGCCTGACAATGGAGTAACTAGATAGTAGAGCTGACATAATTGATATAGAACGAGGATTGGTTCCACGAAATCCATATACCCCCCAGATAATCCAGTTGCTTCAACTCTAATCCAATGACTAAACCCCAACTTACGAACCATCAAGTATGCCCGATTGACACTAATGCGAGGCTCAATTAAACAGAAAATATCTACACCGTACTTTTTCACAATATCTTTGAATATTAACGGGAAGGCACGTCCACCGGCCCCCTACAATTCCATGAAGCAAAAGTCATGACACAAAAAATAAGAGTAAGAAAATCACTTACTGCTGGGGAATAAATCCCGACTCTTCTTCCCCTTTAGCCTCCCGAGTTTCTGCAACTTCTGATTCTTCATCATCTAAAATTTCTGCTACATCATCAAAATCCGAATCAATTGGATCAGGGGGTTTCAGATTTAAGTTCATTGCAGTTATAACCAGCTCATGCTCAGCAACCTCTGTGGTTGGCATATTGTAGGTAGAATCAGGGTGGGAGCATTGAGCTTTACCTAGAAGACCATCTGAGTTAGTATTATTACTCTCAAGATTCTTATTGGGCTTCAAACCCATATCATTAATATTCCCACTAGCCATCATGTGAATTCTTGTTAATTTGTCTTTCCTTTTTTCCTTCTCAGCTTGGCGTAAATCTGTCCGATCCATAATTGCAATAACAGGCTTCCTTAACCCATCACCTCTCTTTGGCCCACTAACAAAATTCAACTTTTCTTTCCCTGACATTTTAAATCTTGCCTTGATTGTCCCACATTCTCCTCCGGTACCCTCTTTTCTTGGGCTCATCATATCAGAACCCTTAGCTTGCATCCCTGTCATTTTTTTTTTCAACAGCTAGCACCATATCGTCCTTGTCAGATGTTGCAGTTTCCTTACTCGTGCATAACTGACGCATATCCTCCCCTGTTCTTTCCTCCTCCCACTCCTCAATTACTGCAAAGCGTGATATTTCCCCTACAGATCTTGATGGGACATGTAACCTTTGCACTTCTTGCTGAGAGTGTATTCTAGAGTACTGAGCCTTTCTTGACTTGTTCACAATCATCCACGCACCAAACTTTTCTGTTTCCCCTGACTTCCCGTTAACTTGTGATTTTACCAGCACAGTGGCCTGTGGTACAACCATGTGGTTTCCATCACCACCCATGTGAGGACTCGCTTTCCAGGGACAAGCCTTTCCCTGATGCCCAAAACGTCCACAGGAAAAGCAAATCAAACCCAATCCTTCATACTCTATGTTGAACACCTCCCCAGCTATCAAAATGCGAGGCACTAACTGTTTTTGTAAGTCTAGTTCAACGCAAATACACACAAACTTCCCTCTCTCAACTTTCACCTTCTTTGCTTGGAATTCTTCCAGAGTATTAAAATCAACTTTGAGTGTTCTTCCAATCCTGTCACCAAGCCTGGAAATGAAATGATTATTATAGCATAATAGTGGAATATCCGGTATCCTTACCCAAATGGCTGCTCGTCCCAATGGATTCCTATAAGGATTAATATAAGGCGACCATCGTTGGATAATCACGCAGTGCTGTTTAACCACCCAAGGTCCTTCATATAATACCTTTCTATACTGAGCTCTCCATAACTCCGCATCCGTAAATCGCAACACAAAGTAATTATTTGGAAGATCAACCAGTTCAAAACTGGAGAATCCCCAAAGATTTCTAAAATATTCCCGTAACATATAGACATTGAACCTCCTTCCCAACAGGTCAAGACCAACGCATGGTTCCATGGTTTGCACCACTCGTTAAATTCTTCCTTAGTCACAGGAACCTCCGGGTAAAGCTCCCTTAGCCTCTTGTACTCCTCTGACTCAACTGGTAGATTCTAGTATATATCATCTTCTTCTTGAAACAGATCATCGTCTTCCATACACCCTGCTCCATGTGCTATTCCATTAAAACCCATTAAGGATTCACGGTAGGATAGGGGTCGCTTGTTGTCTTGGTTTACCCGAGCATTCTCCACATTTTCTTTTTCCTCCATTTGGTCATCCATAATCACTTGAGGACTCTCTTCTACCTTCCTTTTCTTTTTCCGATTAGTACAGCCATCCTCCTGTGGTATGTCCGAAGGGACTTTTCTTTGGCCAGAATCTGACATATGGCAAGAGAAAACCAATTGGCACACAACCCAAGAGAGAGCAAGTCGAACTCGGATTCAAGAGGAATCTAACTAAGCTATTTGTCTGGCCTTATATTTTTATTTTATGCATGGAGAGGCTGGGGCAACTTATACAAGCTGAATGTGCTACCGAGAGATGGAAACCAGTTAAATTCCGAGGTGGTAGGCCAACGGTTTCTCATCTATTTTTTGCGAATGATTTACTCCTATTCACAGAGGCTTCAATGGATCAAATGGAAGAGGTTAAAAGGATTATGGGCGATTTTTGTGCAATTTCTGGGCATAAAGTCAACCTAGATAAATAAAAAATGTTTGTTTCTAGAGGAGTTAACTTCAACAAGGCTCAAGAATTAAATGCATGTCTGGGTATTAGTGTGACTTTAGATCTTGGTAAGTACCTTGGAATCCCTATTCTTCACTCTAGGGTAACTAAGGCAACTTTCAAACCCATTGTGCAAAAAGCTAGACAAAACTTGTCTTCTTGGAAAGGGCGTTTCTTGAATATAGCAGGAAGATTAGTTTTGATAAGGGCCGTGCTCTCAGCACTACCAAGCTACCAGATGTAACCTTTTCTTTTCCCAAAAGGAACAATTAAAGAAATTGATCGAATTAGTAGAAACTTTTTGTGGAGTCAAGATGAGGATGTCAAGAAAATGCATCTTATTGCTTGGGAGAAAATCACGGCAGAGAAAAAGTATGGGGGGTTGGGAATTAAAAATCTATGAATTCAAAATGAAGCTTTTGTAATGAAGTTGTGTTGGGGTTTACTAATGAAGCCGGAGGCATTATGGGTCAAATGTCTAAGAGCTAAATATCGTTGCGGCGCAAATGAACTTCCTAAGGTGGTCAGTAGGCGAAATGCCTCTCTCACTTGGCGAAGTATTGTAAAGGTTTGGGATAAATTTAGGGAGGGTATTGGTAAACATGTCTGAAGTGGGTGCTCTACTAGCTTCTGGTGGGATTTGTGGGCTCCATTTGAAAGACCTTTGATATGTTATGCTTCCAATGTTTCCGATATTAATGTTGCAGATAAAGTAAGGGATTTTGTATTAGCGAATGGTAACTGGAATGCTGCTAAGTTGAGGTGTCATCTTCCCACTATGGTTACAAATGTCTTGTGGAGAATTCGGCCTCGGCAGGAGATCTCACTGATGTATATAAATGGCGACTCTCTGAGGATGGCAAATTTTTGGTTAAGTCGGCATACAATTTTATTTTGGGTCCAAAAGATGAAGCTGTTCACCCTTTATGGAACAGAATCTGGAAATGGCAAATACCAGAAAAAGTTAAAATGTTTATGTGGCAAATAGCCCATGAAAGACTTGTTACGAACTCACTTAGAGCCAAGAGAGGTTTATCTGAATATGATTATTGCCCTTTTGAGTGTCAAAGTGAGGAGAGTGTTATTCATATATTGAGAGATTGTACTAGAGCAAAAGCAGTGTGGTCTTATTTATTAAATCCTAACTTTGTTCCTAGTTTTTTCTCACGTAATTTGCAGGGCTGGCTCCAATACAATTCGAGACATTATCTTGCACGTGACAGGTTTGCTAACTGGAATTGGACAAGCATTTTTAGTTTTGTTTACTGGCTTCTTTGGACTTCACGATGCAAATTTGTGTTCGATGGCAAGACATATACGGCTAAGGAGATCCTTCATCGATGCCAGTACTGTCTCATGGAAGGTGTAGCTAACCAAGAATTTCAACATAAGATCTTCCAGTATGAGAGCAAGTTAGAGAACTTTTGGACTCCACCGCCACCAAGTTTTGTTCGGGTAGATGTTGATGGTTCAGTTCGGGAAAATCAACAAGCAGCTTGTGGAGGTGTTATCCGGGATGATCGAGGTGAATGGGTGATGGGGTTCCAGCAAGATATTGGAATTTGTAATGTTGCAGAAGCAAAGTTAAGGGCCATTGCTACAGGTCTTCAAGTCTGTAAGCAGCTCAATATACTGTGGTGTGTGGTTTATACAGACTCTTTGGAGGATTTTAACTTATTAATGAGAGACACTGGTCTACAACATCCATTGAGAGAGGTCATAACAGGAACTAAAGATTTGCTATATGACTTCCAAGAGGTAACGCTCGTTCGTACGGCTAGAGATATCATTAGATGTGCTGATTATTTAGCTCGTGAAGGTCATAGTAATTCAACCGTGATAAGGTTGTTACCGGATCCACCAGATGTTTGTAGGGGGATAATTGTAGAAGATAAGCTATGTTTTGCTAATGTGTAGGCTTGCCATGCTTCAAGTCTTGTAACCTCTTTCAAGCTTTTGCTTGCCTTGTATTTAAAAAAAAACAAAGAATGAAAGACCAGATGCATTCTGTTTTGTTCGATGGATCTTCATCCACACTATCAATTTCACTATCTCCACCAAAACGCAGATGAGCAAAGTCGAACATCGACGACCTCAACCTCGCTCACAAAAGGGATCGAGAGGAAAACAACAATAGCGACGATAAAGGCAAGCGTCTGCGGCGGCCTCTGGTGATAGTGAAGTCATTAGAAAACCCCAACGACACTTAACTAATATTTAATCAATTGAGATGCTAAGTATTCTTTCTAAATTTTTCTTGTCACGGGGCAGAAATCGAAGTCACATACCTGAAAAACGTCCTTATCGTAGTCGTCGTTGTCGCCTGGCATTTGGTCAAGCTTGCTATCACAAGGTCTGCAAGGGAGTCGCCGTTCATCTTGAGAGAAAACTGGTAGCACATCCCCATCTCCGATTTGATTAAAACCTTCGCCACCGACCAAGTTCTAGAGAATCTCCTAGGAAGGTTGGTTGCAAGGATTCGTCCTTCTGAGACGCATGAAATGATGATGCTTCTAGATCAAGGTTGCAGAAGGATATGTTCCTTCTCTACCATAAATACCAAGTTTGTGGGGTGAGGCACCGGCAATAGGTAGAAGGATGAGAAATAGGGGTGAAGGTGCTGAGACAGGGGTACAGCTGGAGAGAGACTGTAATTTTATTTTTTTGGAGAAATTACATACAAGGCCATTCCCATGAGAATTAATATCCACCAAATCCTGAAATCATCAAATTCAGCAGAAATACCCTTTGTTATTTGAAAGAAACATGTGAACCTACTGGAAAAGGGAAGGTGGAGAAGGCGTGCGCGACTTGTTTCATCTCCATCATCTAGCTTCCTCTCCTTCATTGATAATCTCTCATACTCCAATTGAGGCACCTTTTCATATGCGCAATTTCAAAGGTAAACAACTTTCAGCTCATGTTCAACTCAGTGGAGGTACACAACTTTAAATAATGAAGCCATTAATCAAAACAAGAGAAATAGAATAAACTCAATAGTCGGAATAACGCAGGCAAGCGTTTTCCCTTGATTTACCACAATAGGAGTTAAATTTAAAAGCTTCAAACAATTACAAAACCAATTTACATCGTAGTAGTAGTGGTTTTTTACGTTCACTCTATGTACAGTAGAATAAATCACCCATATACTACACTGAGGAAAAAATGTATCCAAATACTACAATCAAACTCGTTCTTGGGGTGAACAAGTTTGAAATTGTACTAAACTCGTTCACCCGAAGAACTAATTCAGAGGGGGGAAGAGGAATCTCCCCAAACTCGTTCACACCGTGAAGGATTCCTTGCAACTTGTTCATGCCTTGAACGAGTTACAAGGAATCTCTGACCGCCCAATCTTCGACAGACCAAGCAAGCGTCGTAGTGGCTAATTGAAAATAAAAATGTTATAAGACAAGAGTTCCAAAATTTAAGTCAGTCGCATTACATGTCTTCACCAGCAACCTCCACATTTTCCTCTCCAACTTCGTATCGTTTTAATCCTCGCTATATGTCATCCTCTTTGGCATCATTCCATTCCGACTCACCATCTCCTTCTAATTTGCCATCATTCACTCTGTTGCTTCATTATCCATATTTCTTTTCTTCTCAATATCATGTTTCCACTTATGAGCATGGTGGACCATCAAATGAAGAATTTATTGCTCTTAGATAGTCTATTTCTTTGGTTGATTTCCCTAATTTGATTTGAATATAATCTCATAAACAAACGAGACAGTTCAATCTCATGAAGAGGTTAATGTGCAGCAACGACCACAACGTATGAGAAGGGGAATAAGATGTGGCACCGGAAGTTATTATTTGTCAAGTTAATGAATCTCTTCTTACGATTAAATTTTTGAGGCAAAAAAATCAAGTAATTATCTTTTATTAATGAATCTCTTCTTCAAATATATATTTTCTTTATATAATTTCTTTTAATTATTGAACATTATTATACATTTATTATCTAATCATCTCATCTTCAATTATTAGGTAGAGATGATAGAGAAAAGGGACATTAAAGCTTGTTCAAGTGCTGATAAGGTTGTTGAAAACTTAATGAAAGAGGAAATGGGCATTGAATCAATGCAGAAGTTATTTTTCAATTTGAAGTTTATTCATTATAATTTTTTAATTTAAAAAGGTGAGAGATATTATAAATTGTAAATGCAATGTTTTTCATTTTTCATATCAGTCTTTTTATCAAAATAATTTGTAGGGATATATTTTTTTAAGGGCTAGTTTGGAGGGATTTAAAAATAATAACAACATTTTTTTTTGGAGTTGGGGGTGACCCCCCAAAATTGTTCACCTGGAGTTGGGAGGGTTCAGTACAATTTTTTTGGAGATTCCTCTCCCACCCTTGAACTTGTTATTTGAATAAACGAGTTCAGTACAATTTTGAACTTGTTCACTTCAAGAACAAGTTTGATTATAGTATTTGAATAAATGTTTTCCCCAGTGTAGCGTATGGATGATTTATTCTATTGTACATAACTTCCACGTAAAAAAACCTAGTAGTAATACGACAGAAGGGTAAGAATCGACATATAGAAGTAGAAGCAAGCTTACTTGTGGAATATTTGTAGTGTCAGCACGTCAAATGGACTATTGCTCTAGTTCTGCAACTAGAGTGTACAACACCTGTTGTGGTGTTTAAGTCCACCAAAAGCTCTAAATAAACCCATCCAATGATAGGAACCAATGTTGGGAATAAGTAAAAAAAACGGAAAAATCACTATGGTTTGTTTTGGGTGTTGCATTCATGAAGCTTTAATCCAAAACTTTGAGTCTTACATTGCATCAAATCGAAATCATTGATTTAAAAAGCCACACTAGAGATAGCAATGAGGTGGGTCTTACCATTAACACAACGAAGAAGAAGACCATAGATGAAAGCATTAACCACCAAAGATGACGACGAAGTGACAGTTACGGCAGTGAACAGTGACAAAGATGCCTAAGTAATTCGATGGCAGTGAGATGAGAGACGAGTAGGGCATGAGATTGGAAGCCGACTATCGAAGGAGGAGGGAAGAGGGTTTTTTTCCCGGGAAATTACTATGTGGTCTAAATAAGAAAATTAATATCAGTAACGTTTCTAGAGATTGTTAATAGTAGCTACTTCAGTTGTTAATGGTAACTGCTTGAGTTGGCAATTGGACCTTTCTAATAATAATTCTCTTACTTGAGACCCTACAATAATTCCTCCTTTTTTCTATGATTTCAATTCATACAACAAAGGGCAATTTGATCATTTCACTCTCACAAATAATATAAGTGAAGTCCATGAGACTCAACTTATTTTGATGATTTTCAGGGATTCGGTGATTAATTCTCATACATGGATCTTGTACCCCATTTTTGTCAAAGTTTTGCAATGATGAGTTGCAATAGTGAGCCAATGGAGTAGTGACACCGTGTATAATATGTTAAATAAATAAGTTAACTATCAAAATTAACATTTTCTTAATATCTTGTGCAATATTGCTCCCTCCTAAATACTTGCGAGCTTTGGAGGTAAAAATGACACTTAACTGTATAAATTATAAATAATATAATACTATTTTTTTAATAAAAAGACAATTTTAACGATCTTGTCTAAGGGGAAAAAACAACAAAGAGAACATGAAGTTGCCTGATTGGTGGCCAGTGAAAAGGGTTATATTATTGGTCTTTGCCTCCTCACAAGCTGTTTCTCATATGCAGAACAATGTCTCCACTAACATTCATTTCCACATTTTTTTCATTGCTAGATTAAGTTTCAATGGTTAAGATTTATTTTGTAAAAATATCATCATAATAATAAATATTAAATGATAAAAAATAGATAAATAAATGGGTTGAAGGATAAATTTTTCCTGAAGGTATCCACTGAGTATCCGGAAGTTTTTTTATGGGCAATGTTACCCCATGAGTATAAAAAACAGGGTAATGTCACCCTAGCCCTAATATTCATTAACGGTTAACTAAAGTTTTATTCAGTCAAATAAAATTGTTTAACTATCAAATTTAACCCTTTTAACGGACAGAGCAATGTTGTACTGTTTTTTACACTTTCGAGATAACATTATCCCTAAAATAACTTCAGACACCCAATACAATTTCATGGATACTTCTAGACAAATTTACCCTTTAACCCTAAATAAATTTATAATGTTGACATTTGACATTAATATTTTAATGGTAGATTTTTATTGTATTCAATGTTATAATAATACTTTTAGATAGTATTAAGAGTTAAGATGCAAATTTATCCTAAAAATTTTTACCAAATTGCACTTGATGTCTAGAAAAATTTTGGGGGCAATGTTACGTAGAAGTTACCAAAATAGAGCACAATCACCCCACCACCCCCACCATGAATGAAGATTAACTTTGTTCGTTTATTTGATTGCCACATCATCACACGACCACCTTATCATCCTGCTCACTTCATCCTCCCTGTCCTTTTCTTATTCTTCTTCAAAGTTTCAGTGGCTGGAACTCTCTCGATGGAGCACAGCCATCCTACTCCTACTTATATGAACTCTCCCACATGCGCCACCAACTAGAAGCCTATGACCCACTCTACCACCGCTGTAGGCGATGGAGCAAACAAAACCCCAACAAAATCCGGTTCTACAGCAACATTTGCTGTGGAAGAAGAAGAGACAATACCAACCTTTGCTGTGGAAGAAGAAGAGACAATACTTGAAAGCAAGAATAATTGATTGGTTTCCATAAGCCTTCCAATCAAAGCAAGAAACCAATACATCCAGAGCAAGAAAACCACCCCAAATTTGTGAAATTATTTATAGAAGTTAATAGCTTCAGATCCAATATATCCAAAGTAAGAAACCACCCTACATTCAGATCCTTCCTCTCATAGTTTCTCCTTCAGTCCTTCCACATTCATCCCATCACTTAGATCGGCGACTAAGTAGAGGACGAAGGCATCAAAGAAGGAGCCTTGAAAGTGGGGCAGTGGACTTGGGGTTGGCCGGGATGGGGTTAGTGATGGTATTGGCGTTCATGCTGAGGGAGAGAAAAGCTTGAGCAAGAGAGGGGATAGAGTGGATGAAGAATGTAAGTGAAGATTTTTGAAAGAGACGGAGAGCAGAAGGAAGAAAGGTCAAGAAGAAGACAAAACAAACCTAGAAAGAATGGCAATGATGAGGTGAAAGCAGGAAGAAGATCCAACACAGCCGAGGACAAAGTGGGAGAGCTTAATTGAACCAAGTATTTCGCATAACAAACAACTCAAACAATCAAATTCCACTTTCATTCAAATTCAGAGCATTACCCACCACAAAAATTTTTCGTGCTCTGGGATGCATTTTTTTTTTAATTTATGTTTCAACTTTCAACCAGTAGTGGTGCAATATGTGGCATTTTATTGTATATAGCAAAGCCACATCAACCTATTGGATCAACTAATAATCAAAATTAACTTTTCTAACGGCATAAATTTTCACAGTAAATTTACATTTTAACTCTAATATTAAATATCAACCATTGAAACTTAATAATATTGAGTAAAGAAGAGGTGGATTGAGAGGTTAGCAGAAAAATTCCTCTCCCATTCCTCATCACCCTAATAAATCATGACTAAGAATAACATTCCAATAGTATTTAATTTTCATATGTTTGTACCATCTTACTAACGTATGCGAAGCTAGCATTTTTAGAATGGTGTGATTTAAAGTAACCTTGATATGTTCGGTACTTATTTGGATTAGCTTGTTTAAATACATGAAGAGATGGGTTTAATTATCTGATGAAGCATGTAAGAACGATTTTCTTAAACTAAACCAAACACCGTCTGAATATTTAATTTAGGCAGCGGAAGAAGTTGCAAGCCAAGCTTAACCATTTTATATTGCATCGTGTAGTGAAAAGATCGGAACATTTGGATCTCAAGTCGTGAAGGGTGAGACGAAACAAACGTCGGCCAATTTCACAACCAATTCCAGGAATCAATTAAAAATCTTAAAACAGCGAGGGAGGAGATTATATGGTATCACACTTTCCTAACGGGCATCGGTCAAATAGAATCGTTAATGGAGTTGACATGATATCTGAAGGCGGCACACAGCGCGCGGCTTTCAAGGGATTACAAATTCATTGTGCGAGAATTGGTTGTCGCTCCAACACCCACAGTGGACGCATGTTTAGTAAACATGCAAAATCTTAATTTTGAAGAAAATTCAAGGTTTTAAAAAAATTGTTAACAAACATATCTTAAAAATGCAGAATAGTTTTTGAACCTAAAATTATGGTTTCAAAAGCGGTAAATAAATATATTCAGATTCTCCAAAATAGCTTTTAACTCTCAAAACCATGGTTTTGGGGAGGAAACCATGATTTTCCAAAAACTATTATTTCCAACTTTTTCAAAAGTTATTCTCTAAAAATAACTTTTATGTAAACTAAGACAGAAACTATTCTTCAAAAACTAATACAAACATGCTCTAAGTCACTAATGCTAGCAAACATGTTGTCACGGAGTTGTTAGTATCCTTCAACAATCGTACGGCATTTAACTCGGTCATCCACTCAAACTCAAACCAAGTCAGCATTCCTACTAAATGCATGTTCGGTAAACACTTTTTAAGTGATTATTGAGAGAAAACCTAAGTTTAGGACATGAGATTGCCAAACATCACTAATTATTGGACAATCACTTTTTTGGGCCAGAACCTTGGTTGTGGGCCAAAACCAAGGTTTTGGCCAGAAGCAACATCCAGTGGCTTTTTTTTCAGCTTCCCACGCCTTTTTTCAACTTTGACAAAGCTGCCCTTGGGGGTCACACCCTCTTTGACCCATGTTTCACTCTCTGCCATTTTCCTTAGAAGCACGATGCGAAACTGTAGATGCACGCCTGCTGTCTCGTTTCAGAAGCATGCTCGAATCTCCTCTCACGCACACCTGCAGCTTCATCCCGTGATCTACAGAAGATGCCTTACCCGTCTCATCTCCAGCTTTGTACCTCTCACCCGTGAAGCATCATTCTCCACCTTCCTCCTCGTTTGCTCTCGGCTTATTTATGGTTTCCAGCTGCCCACCTTCGGCTCTCTCATCCAATCGGCTTGACCAGCGTCGAAGACCTTACAGGCGTTGTTTGCCCACGCATCGCCATCGGTTGCTCGAGTCTTTCTTTAACAAAGCTTCGAGGGCGGCACAATTTGGAACTATGACACGTTACCTGCTTTGGGTTCTTCGATTTTTGACTCCGTGGATCGTTAAATTCTTCTTCCCGTATTTGTGGTGAGTTTGAGCTTAAGCAACTGTGCTTTGTGTTTTTTATCTCTGTCTATCTCTCGGTCGTCGTCTTCTTCCCATATCTACAGTGCCTTTGTGGATCTGCTGCGTTGTCGTTCGGTGTGGGAAAAAAAAGGGAAGAAGGTTCAATTGCTGTTAAATTTTGTATGTTTTTATGCTTTTGGGTGCTTTGGGTGTATATGAATGTGGGTGCATGCAGAGATATCAGTTCGGGATTATATAAATGTGGGTGTCTGGATGAATGTGTGTGGGTGTATTTGTGTTTTGGCTTTCTGACATACTGTTTTGGCTTTGTGAGAATGAAAATGGTGAACACTAATCTCTGTCGTTGGCCTCTCCTGTCTTTTTCCAAGAACATTGACATGCTAATAAACCTCCTCCTTTCCATCATAAACAAACAGAACCACTTCTCCTTGTGCATATGAATTCCCTATTTCTCTTCTCTTCAGGCTGTGTCGTCTCTTGGCCCTCCATTGACCATCTGACCTTATGAATTAATTTGTTGTCTGGCCTTACCTGCCTCATTTAATTCAAGTTCAATGTTTGGTTGCTTGAGTAGAAGGTGAAGTAACGTGTGTGTGTGTGTGTGAGGACAATGAATCAGAAGCTTTCGCTGTCTGGGGGGGCATTTAGAAATTAAAGTTTTTTAAATTTATAAAGTGAAACATATAATTTTTCATAATTAAAGTTTTATAATTTTCATAAATTAGTTACTTCAATTTTATATTTATAAATTAAAAATTAAATATATGTTTGGTTGTTTGAGTAGGAGGTAAGTGGAGTAAAATTTGTGTGTGTGTGAGTCCAATGAATCCATAAGCGTTCTAACTGTTTTATTGTTATTAGGAGGGAATTTAGAAATTAAATTCTCTAAATTATATTGCCAAGAGTTTTGCCTAAGTGAAACATATCCTTAAATTTTTAAATTGTTCATAATTAAAGTTTTATAATTTTCATAAAATAACTACTTCAATTTTATATTTATAAATTATAAATTAAATTTTATAAATTAGCGATTGTAATGAGTAAATTGCTGTTAAAGTTGTTATTTTAAACATTTTAACTAAATATAAATAATTTTTTAAAAAACTACTATTTTTAACATTTATTCACTTTAATAAAAATCAATGTAATTTGTTGGCAAAAAAAAATTCAATGTAATTTTTTAGGTCAAATTAAATTAAAAATTTAATATATTACTTTATACCCTTTCTGGTCATTTCACATTCTAAAAGCTATTCTCTAAAAGTTTTGCCAAACATATTCATTTTTTTCAGAATCACTTCTTCCTTAAAATCTATTATACTCCAAAAGCTATTTTACGCAATCTGAGACAGAAGCTATTCTACACAGCATTTGCCAAACATGTTATAAGTAGCTAAGACAAGCATACAAAAAAGAAGCACAAGAGTTGAGAAAAAACTTAGAGAGGGAAGGAGTGGAAGAATGTTTCTCTGTATTGCTTGAAAAATTGCTTGATTGTTTGGTATGAATGCCAACTTAATTCGAGTTTAGGTGAATGACTGAGCTAAGTGCCACACGGTTGTTGAATGATACAAACAACTCCATAACAATGTGTTATCCATCCATTCTTGACCCGTACGTACGTCTTACCCAGCATGCACAGTCTCTAGAACCTCAGCAATGATCTGATACAATGAGATGTTGCACCTTTCTCTTACTTCCCCATCCACAATGTAGCAAGACAAACATCATCGCATTAAAGAAATGTTCCAATTAACATGGCTTGATTCGCAAAAGGAATAATATCAAATCTCGTCACATGCCAAACTGAGTGGAAAGTGGAATAGTGGAAACAATGAATCCCTCGATTTTGTTACCGTGAAGGCCTCAGATGGATAGATAACGCGAGGAGGACTGCTTACGATCCGAGTTAATTTAAAAGAAGGAGAGTGCATGAATTGAATGGATCTGCAATTCTGCATTGGGACAAGAGAGAGGCGAGGATCTGCTCAAACCGGTCACATGTCACGTGTGCGCCCTTCCTCGTCGCATCCAAACCCATGTGCGCGGGACACTCTTCAATTTTTCCCTCCCTTGGCTTTTACCACATCACTCGCTGTACCGCACTTTTTAATGTGCGCCATGCCTAATCATTTCCTCTGCCTATTCCATCCTCCCCTTTCCCTTTCCTTTTACACTCCCCCTTCGCACCCCTTACATACTGTAACCAACATTTGCCGAACCGAGCGAGACACGCGCCTCCTCGTCTTGCTCATGCCGCTCCACTTACCCTCCGTCCTCTCCTTCACGCTCGCCCTCTTCGCCATTGTTGGCGCCGAGGATCCCTACAGGTTCTTCAATTGGAATGTCACTTACGGAGACATTTACCCCCTCGGCGTTCGCCAAACGGTATGCTTCAATCTCACTCTACACATGCCCAATTCAATCTTTCTTACTCCATCTGAATCCGTCTTCCTTGCAGGGTATACTCATCAACGGGCAGTTCCCAGGTCCCGATATTCACTCTGTCACCAATGACAATCTCATTATCAATGTCTTCAACAGTTTGGACGAGCCCTTTCTTCTCTCCTGGTACTGCCCTCTCCCCCCCCCCTCTGCTTAGCACCCTGATCCGACTCCATTTCAATTGTTCATGCTGCACCACCGAATATGCATGTCGTAAGCTGAAACGAAGCATGTGATGCCTCATAATATATATATATATATATTTATTTATCATTGAACTCCCCCCGTTGGCGTTGAGCGTCCGTGAGGAGAATGTCTGAATGCTCTGGTTGGTTTCACGTTACCTTTTTCTCCTTCAATGGAACTTCTGGATCTCAGATGTTTGTTGAGTCACATGACAGTGACGGAAATTTTAGAAATAAACCATGTGCGGGCAGGGATCCAGATCTGGTTTGCCCGGTGTTCCAGTTATAATGATTGCATTTTATAATTATGACGTATTTTACGCTAGAGGTGGGATGCATTTCATAGATGTGGAAACCGTTACTATCACACGTCGCTATGCTTAAATTGAACAATAATTAACGTTCACATTTAATTGGCTCTGCTGGGGAAAGAGAGATCGTGGAGAGCGACTAATTGATTGCCCGTGGGATAAATCGGATAAAAGAGCAAGAGCTTTTGATTTTTGTCATATAGACGATCGAGGCGGCTGCTTTCAGCATTACTCCTCCGTCTGGATCGGGTAGGCTAAGATTGGGGCTCAACGAGGGGAATGGTCTGGGATTCAGGGATGTTTGAAAAGTCAAAAACCTTTTCAAGTGACTGTATTTGGTTGAAGCTCAACGCTGAACATGATAAGATCTGAACTATATGCAGGGACGGGGTCCAACAGAGAAGGAATTCATACGAAGACGGAGTATCGGGAACAACGTGTCCCATACCACCGGGGAAGAATTTCACGTACATTCTTCAAGTGAAGGATCAGATTGGGAGCTTTTATTACTTCCCATCCCTTGCGTTCCACAAAGCGGCCGGCGGTTTTGGAGGTATTAGGATCCTGAGCAGGCCAAGAATTCCAGTCCCGTTCCCTGATCCAGCCGGTGATTACACTGTCCTCATTGGAGATTGGTACAAGTCCAACCACACGGTAATTGCCTATTCCTCGTCATATTTATTGGAATTTTTACAGATACGGTGAAAAAAATTATCTAAATACTACAATCTACAAATTATTTCTAAAACATTACATTTAAACTTATTATTAATTTAAATGGTTTAAATTTATAAAGAACTCATTTAAATAAAAGACAAATTCAAAAGATGTTACTAACAAATGTCTGAACTCATTGCTAAGCGTTTGTCAATTCAGGCTAATATTATTTTTTAAAAGAAATTGATTGGAATATAAATTAAAATATAATATATTAATAAATAATATATTTTAAACTTAAAAAAAAGTTGTCACTATCTCCTCTCTGTCTCATCCCAACTACCTCAATCATTCACATAAAAAAAAAATAACCTCCAACAGCCCCACAAAGAAAAAATTGTTATTATTATTTTTTTTAAATTTTCAAACTAATCTAAAAAAAACTCCCACAGTTTTATGTAATTAATTATTTATTTAATGTGATATAAAATTTATTTTTCACAATAAATTAAATTGTTATGTATTACTTTTATAATTATTTGGTTAAAGTTTATGCAATGAAAAAATGGTTTTTTTGGTTAGAATTTATGTTTAAATGTAAACATAAGAAGAGAATTATTAAATTAAATATAAATTTTTAATTTTCTTTTGTTTATGTGCAATATCCAGTATAAAACTTAGTTAAATTTACTTTCCTTTTAATTTAGATTGTAAAAAAATTACAATTGAAATATAATAGTAATACACAATAATTTATAATAGAAAAATAAATTTTATATCATATTAAATAATTGATTAATTATATATAATTTATGAATAAAGTCAATTTGAGGATTTAAAAAAAATAACAATAGTTTATTTTTGAGGGGCCAGTTGAAGAGCTTTTTTTTTATGTGTATTAATGGTTGGGGGTAGTTGAGATGAGAAGAAGGAGCCTCACAACTCTATTTTTAAGATTTGAAATTTATTATATATTAGTACATATTATTATAATAAATTGATGGGAACTCTTGCATGTTCACGCCGAGAATGAGTTTTAATCAATTTATTTTTAAAAAAATAATATTGGTTTAAACTTGTTCATATCATGTTTTTGTTAGTGATAGCTTTTGAACTCATTTTTGAACAGTTTAAAATGTAGTATTTTAAAAAATAATTTTTAGAGTATAGGATTTAGATAATTTTTCTTAGTTTATTTATTAAAAGTCCCATATTTATTTAGGGAAATTATTGTTAAATTTTACGTAAGAGCATTAATATCAGAAATGTTCCATTTCCATTGATAATTTAAACAGTTAATATTGACAACTCAAATTATTTATAATGATAATTATTTAAAACAGTTTTGATATTAATTCTCAGTATTTATTTTCCTACCATTTATTTTAGTTTGAGTCAACTCAACCGGGGCGGTGGGGGTACCCTGCAAACGGAAATACGAATGACAACCGATTTGACTTTCTCATTCATTGCCTGTTCTACAACCAACAACTTGCCTTGGGACTGCTGGCTTTCCGGCCCACCGAGTGGCTCAACTTTCTACTCATTCCCACACCAATGCGCTCATTGCTTTACAGCGATGAATGAAATGACCCCTGACAAAAAAAGAAAAACACGCACACTCACGGGCTCACGCCGTACGTTTAAAAACGAATAATCTGTATGTCCTCACTCCCGAACCAACAAAACATTATCTCCCTATTTATCTACTCGTCCTCATGTCAATTGTCAACAATCGATAGGTGAAAAACTTGTGATGAAATTAAAATAATTATTAATTTCACTCTCATTAATCATACTACTAAACTACTAAACTCCGATATCATATTAATTATTTCCTCTCACTATCCATATTAAAATGGGCAAACATAAAAAATATTTAGCGATTTGTAAAAAAATGCTTTTTTAAATGAAAAAAAAATTGTTAGTTAATGCCCTATTATATCTATTTTCCTCAGAAAAAATCAAATAAATCTCTGCGAAACTCCCCTGTTTCAATTAGATACTTTTGCAGCACCCAGGAGCCTCTAGTATTAAATTACCACAATTATAAATGACATAAATCATGACGAAATGCAAATTAGACTTATGGCTTGCATCTCAAGGAATATCTTTTTGTTTGTCCGCAATCATACATTAAAAGTTTCTTTATCAATCATTTTTAAAATCACTTTTATGTAAATTGAGATAAAATTTTTCTCATATATTTATCTTAAATTATGTACAATTATTTTTTAAAAATTAATCTCAAATAAATTATAAATCGTCTTTTTCCATCAATTATCAGGGTTTGTGCACTCCTTGTAAAATTGAAGTTACTTACCCCGACTTTCACTTTTAATAATGCACTCTGATTCATGTCATTTAATATGTGTTCAAGTCTTGTAATTTAAGTGACACCGGGCATCTCCCTTGTAGTATTTTTAAGCGTAATGTTGTAAGTTTAAACTTTCTGTATTAGAATTTAGAATATAATTAATGTGTAAGTTATGGCGGAAAAAAAGTTGAGGGTAAAAGTGAAAAGGAGAAGAACTAATTTTTACATATCACACGCATTTTAATATTTTATTGATTTGTGTTATTTAAAATTAGAACTTAAGTCTTATATGTTTTGTATCTAATTCTTTTAAAAATTGACTAGAGGACCGGGGGGGGGATCCAAAATTTGCAATTCGTTCGTGTTCGTAAAATACAAGTTATTTTGTTTTAAGTACAAGTTATTATTTTGCCTTTCCTTTTCCTTTTTGATATTTTATGACCTGCGATGAAAATTTTCCATTCCTCCTCGATACATCGTAAGAAATTGTTATGTATAGGCATTGAAGTACCAGCTCGATGCTGGTAAGAAGCTTCCTTTACCTGATGGAATTCTCATCAACGGGCGGGGACCTAATGGGGCGTCCCTCAACGTGGAACAAGGCATGTGCTCCCATCTAATCTCCATGTATCATTTGTTATTTCTCTGGGCCCAATTAATGATTACAAGGAAGAATTTTGCTTTTTCGTTTTCGCCCTCCCTGTCTTAAAATTATTATTACTTTATCAATTAAAGGTTGAAAAGGCTGTATTTGTGTCCACTGAAGTCCCAGTGGCATTGACTCAAACCATCTGTGTACGCTTGCTTTGCCCTGATCATACGCTGAATTATTTATACTACAGGAAAGGCCTACAGGCTTAGAATATCAAACGTGGGGCTGGAAAATTCGCTCAACTTTCGCATACAGAATCACAAAATGAAGTTGGTGGAAGTGGAAGGAACACACACCCTTCAAACTACATACTCCTCTCTAGACGTTCACGTGGGCCAATCTTATTCAGTTCTAGTTACGGCGGATCAACCTGCTCGGGACTACTACATTGTGGCTTCCACTCGATTTACCTCTCAAGTCCTCACTACCACAGGAGTTCTTCGATACAGCAACTCTGCAGGCCCGGTATCTGGTCCGCCACCCGGTGGACCTACCATCCAAGTTGACTGGTCCTTGAACCAGGCTCGTTCCATCAGGTGTTTTTCTATAATCAACTACTCTTCCTAATATTTTATGCCACCTCATATACACTGGAACCAGAGTAATTGTTTGGACAGCAAGAGACAGAATGTTATTCTCACCGTATAGTCATGTTAAATTTGATATTGCATGGTTGCAGGACTAACCTTACGGCTAGTGGCCCACGGCCAAACCCACAAGGATCCTACCATTACGGTCTAATAAACACAACCAGAACCATCATACTGTCGAGCTCAGCCGGTCAAGTAAACGGCAAACAAAGATATGCAATTAATAGTGTCTCTTATGTTGCCCCAGACACTCCTCTGAAGCTTGCCGATTTCTTCAAAATCCAGGGCGTTTACCGTGTGGGAAGTATATCGGACAGGCCCACTGGTGGTGGCATATACCTTGATACATCTGTTATGCAAGCTGACTACAGAACATTTATCGAGATCGTCTTCCAAAACGACGAGGACATCATCCATAGCTATCATATTGATGGCTACTCCTTCTTTGTGGTTGGGTGAGCATTTAGCCTTATATATGCTAATCACGTAATCATCTTTGTGAGATTGAATATTATTAATATTAACACATCTTATAACTGATCTTTTAATGATGAAAGTGGTCAATAATTTATTGGCCTTGCCCCCTACCAGGGGGAAAAATCCTTTGCTTTCAATGGTCGGGTTTCTCCCTCTCTTTCTGCGCTCCCGAATAATTTGATTGAGGTTGTGAAATATTTCAATTCTGTAGTATGGACGGAGGACAATGGACCCCAGCTAGCAGAAACGAATACAACCTCCGAGATGCAGTTGCACGTTGCACAACTCAGGTGAGAATAATAAGCTATATATGCAGTGGTCCCCTAGGGCTTTTTTCGCCAAACCTGCCCAGCAATGATCGTTGTTTGATTTGTCTTTATTTATTGGTTGGGGCAGGTATATCCCAAGTCTTGGACTGCTATATATATTGCACTCGACAATGTCGGAATGTGGAACTTGAGGTCTGAGTTTTGGGCAAGGCAATACCTCGGCCAACAGTTCTATTTGCGCGTTTATACAACATCAACCTCTATCAGGGATGAATATCCCATTCCAAGGAATGCGCTCCTCTGTGGCAAGGCGAGTGGGAGGCACACACGACCCCTTTGAGATGAGCGATTCATATAGAAGGATCCACACACCAAGTTGGGCCAGATAAGCCATTCTAGTTTTTGCATTTCAAGTTTCACATTCGCTTGTAGTTGTAGATTTATTTTTTTGGCTGCTGATTCTAATTTATTATGCTCGCGTTCAAATGACGAGTTATGTATAATTAGTTGATGACCCCAACTCGAGGTCGCCAATTCTTTCCACGAAAAACATTCTATTCCCTCTGTAATAGCTCGAGTTTTACTTTTATGAACTTTGGAGAATCTCTGGTTGTCGTATGGCATTGGGGCTCTGCGTACTAAATTGCGTTTCCATATGACTGACTATCATGAGTGGGTTTTAACCTCATCCCTCCCTCACACACCCTCTTGGCAAATGGGGGAAACTGGGGTCTCAGAATGTAGGAGGCCAGCAAGCTCGTTGCATTAATCAAGGACAAATTTTCGACGTCTTTTAAAGTTTGGAGAAATATTTTTGAATAATCTTTGAGTTGAAAATCACTTTTCCCTTTGTTTTTTTCATGTGATTGTTGTGTAGTGTCATTTTTTAAAGTTGAGACGTGGCTTAACAATTTACGGTAAATATAAAACTCCGTAGACTATGCGGTATTAACGCATATCGCTCGAGATGATCGTATATGGAGAATGTCTTTAATCTTTGCCCTTGAATTAGGGGAGAGTATAATACCCACAGCCTGTGTAATCCATCTAGATATGAGGAAAATTCCCTAAATTGGGCCCGTCCAGCTAAAACTCGACTGTCTAAAAAATAAACGAGACGAGTTATGTGTATGCCAACAGGTTGCTCGTGCCCATCTGTATATGTTTTTTTTAAAAAAATAATTCCCTCTTTTAGTTTATTTTAATATTCCCTATCCCTTCCATAGTTCCATTCAATACGTCTCCTACTCTCATTTACCCTAGCTAGCCAAGGCTCCCTCATCTGCTCGACACTATAGCCTTCGTCGCTCTGAGCTTCGATTGATATCACGATGAGGACGATCAGCACGGCACTAATGCTCTAAGCTTCATCTTCGACTCTTTGCTTTCGCTCCACTCATCCTCATGTCTGTCTTTGGCTTTTCATTTTCACCACACCGGCACTGCTGAGTTGCCGAGCAAATCAGTTGGTCACTAATGCTGGAATAATCGTATGCCAAGTCACCAATGATGGAATGATCGTCTAGCAAGTTAGGGATTATGATTATTGCTTGTTAAATCTGTACATGTGCAAGCAATTTGTACAAACTTATTGTTACTTTTAGTCATGCACGTTACATTTTCAAAAACAAAAACAATATCTTCAATGGCCTCTATATTTCTGCAATAAAATTGCTTCTAAGTAGCTTTAGTGGCTCACCGGTTTTAAAGTGGACGCAAAATAGGGAAGATTTCAATTGAATGTTTTATATATAAGTATATTCTATACAAATTTAGTTGTTGGATCAATTGGTCTTTATTCAAATTCAACTAAGCAAGTGATGGAGGTTATAAAGCCTACTAGCCTCAGGCTGATACTTCATATGGTGCAGTTAATACATAGACACATTCAATATATGCGTGTGTGCAAATATACATATTATGTGAAGGTCATCAATATTTTTCTTCTTTTTAATACAGATTGGATGGATCTATGTTCTGTCATAGAAGATATTCTGACTGGATCTAAGATGCATGCACGTGGGTGGCGGTCTATTTACTGCATGCCTAAGCTTCCAGCATTTAAAGGTTCAGCTCCTTCATATGTTTTAAAGTGGATGCAAAATAGGAAGACGAAATACGATAATTCTTGCTCATATTGCATAAAAGTTTTAGATATAGGTAGATACAGAGTTTTCATATAATTATTGCTTGATAGATGTGTATATATACAGGCAATTGCTCAACTTCGAACCATCTACTTGTAAGTTGGTGAGAGTGAATATGAATATGATAATGATGAAGATGAAGATGAAGATTGATGTTTGATAGAGCTTTAATGGAAGCATGATTTAGTCTTCTTTTTGTGTGTTGTACAGTTTTAAATAATTTTATTGTGGATCTTTATGAATTTGTGCTATTTCATTTTGATTGTTTGATGTTGAACAATAAAATGATGGGTTTATGGTGGCCTATGTATGTATTTAGAGTTGCTGACTTGTTGTAGCCTATTAGCCATTTAGAGTTGCTATTGTAGTGCCTAAAATGATGGATTTATGGTGGCCTATGTGTGCATTTGGAGTTGCTGTAGTGCCTAATAATTACATGTTATTTGGTGGCTGTTGTATTTCTTATTGTGCTTGAAATTTAGCTTATTATCTGTTGTTTTCTTGTTTTCAAATTTCCATCAAACTAATATGTGCATGTTGTTTTTTAGCCAAAAAAAAAAAATGTATCAGGCTGGTTTATGTTAAACGGGATGCCCGTTACCCGTTCAAAACCCACTCATTTATTTCCATCCTGTTTAAAAGATTTTAAATGGGTTGATGTCTGTACCCGTAAAACATCTAACAGATGGGTAACGAGCTAGGGCATGGGCTGCTCAATCCGCCCGTTGCTCTTCCCTACATTAAATGAGTATTGTGTACTGCTATGAGGTCCTTTTTTGTTGGTCTTTTAGATTGCTTAAAAATCAAAGCGAAAGCAAATAATTAAAAAGTATTTTAAGTTCGCACCTTACAAGTTCTACTCAAGGGATATTCTCATAATCTTGTCAATCCAAAAACATAAAATACCAAATAAATTACTGTGAAAGGAATAAAAATATTCTAAAAGCTACGGGCATCCAAAAAGGGAAAATTCTGTAAGAGAATTTATTTAATCGTCACTAGTAGAAATAAGCTTATTTAGATCATCCATTTTAGACCGCACTTGGAGGATAAGGTTTAAAAAATATAACCGGTGGTATTTTCATAAATATAAAGACTAATTTTCATTCATTTAAACAGCACCTCAGAGGTGCGGTTTGAATAAAACTTTTTTTAGACCGCATCTGAAGGGTGCGGTGTAAAAACCATACTAAAAATATACTTTTTAGACTGCACGCATCAGGTGCGGTCTAAAAAGAGTTCTTTTTACACCCCACCTTTGAGGTGTGGTCTAAAAAGTCTAAAATTTTAATTTTCAAACCATCCTGCTCCTATTTTTCTTTTCTACCGCCACTCATTCATTTTGTCTGCTTTTGCTTTCTCTTCACTCTCATAGCTCCATTGTTCTCTCTTTCTTCTTTCCTCAACCCCGACCTATGCACCCTCTCCATTGTCCTCTCTTTCTTCTCTACGCTCACTCTTATTGATGAGACACATGCTCACTTTAAACTGCATTTAGCTGACTGTTACGCATGCCAGTGTCCCTTCTTCCCATCTCTGTTCAGCTCGCGCCTCTCATCTCTTGAGGAGCCTAAATCTGCTTCCATCGATGTTGATCTGCGTCCACTATTGTCGTGAGCACTCCACACTCCAAATCGACGCTGATGCCGTGAGCTGAGGAGGATGATTGAACTTTGTTGTAGTCATGAGCACTGCACACTCCAGATTTGCACCGACGCCATGAGCTAAGGAGGATGATTTTTCTGTAGTTGATTTCAAAGTTCTGATGGATGGATTGTAAGATTTTTGTGGTATTTTCTCAATGATGATGAATAATTCCAAATTTTATTAGTTACTTTCTAGCTTTATTTGTGAATGGGGGCCTGTGGTCACTAATTTCCATGCTTGATTCTCAATTCTGTTTTGCTAAAATCTTGCATCAAAGCATCTACTATTATACTGGAGTGAATTTAAATCTTTTATTGAGAGGGTAACTTTGCTCAACTTAAAGTAACAATGAGAGTTTCATTAGTTCATGTTCAACTTTGCTCAACTTATGACTCTTTTCCCAGGTGCAAAATAAACACCTCCACGTTTGGCTATAATTTTTTTTTTAAAAAAGTCACTTTTTAAACCGCATGTATCACATCGGTCTAAAAAGTAGGATTTTTTAAACCATACCTTGGAGCGGTTTAAAAGGTGGGACTTTTAAACATCTCTTATCTAAACCGCATTAATGTGCGATTTAAAAAATCATTTTTATACCATTTAGATAGCGTTTTTTCTAGTAGTGCATGCATGCTCATCCCAATATCAGCTGCCCTGTCGTACACTCTGTGGACGTTTTATTTTTTTTTTCGATCAGGTGATTAGATGGAAAGCCTTAAGCCCCAGAACACAACCCCCGAGTGACGCTGTTAAAATAAATGGAACTGAAATCCCAACCCAATCTCTCACTCCACCGTCGTTTCATTGCAACACTGGCTGCGTCCGCTCCAACGTAGCTTTGACTTGCTGATGTCCCTCCAACTATTGCAGAACTTGCTTGAATGGTACATGGTTTTTATCTCCGTTGATGTTGGGGTATTAGGAAAGCAAATATTTTTCTGGGGGATTGCATTGAGACCATTAACCTAGTCATTGATACCATTTCTGGGGATTGCATTCATGAAACCTGCTTACTTTTCCGTGGGGAATGATGGCAGGTAATTATCAACTATGTGTCGTGGGTAACTCTCTTGCTAATCAGCTAACTAAATAGTAAATACTATCATAAGATGATAGGGAATTTTCGTGTTATTAATTGCCTTCCCTATTCATGTTAAGAAGTGAAAGGTGACGAAGAAACCTGGTTTATTTTTATCATGTATCTCATCTTGAGTTGGTGGAATTCGATATATACAAACAAATAGGTAAGGAAATGCCCTGTGCTTTTTTAAAAGTCGAGTAAGCTCATTCGTCATCTCTGTATCACATGGTTTCCTCATATTTTGTATAACATACAAATTTTCACCGATTTCACATACACGCGAATATATTTACATACATGCATGGGTTTTAATCAATCATACCAATAGAACGGTTTACTAGTTCATGTATTCCTTTGGTTTTTTTAAATGCAGAATTCATTTGACTATTTTAAGAAGATTAATAAAACTACATAAATCACCTAAAAGTATTTATATTTAGCATTATTTTCTAAATTAGTTTATTTTATTTATATACTGATATATAATTTAATAACAATAAATAAACAAAAAAATTTAAATAGTTTATTTATATTATTTAATCTTTCTAAAAAGTTCGAGCATCTCCTATATTAAATGTTAGATATTGTATTTTTAACAGGTTTAAATTTTTAAATAAATATATGAATTTTTAGCAGACATTTTTTGTCCTTTTACTTGCAATTTCATAAACGGATACGGATTGGGAAGTGAGTAGATCCGATAAAGTTAAATCTGGAAAAAACTATCAAAGTATAACTAATCCAATAAATGAATAAATCAATTGTTTAAGCTTATAACTTTTTAAGAAGTTATACAAATTTGTAATTTAACAAGTAAAATAATACTACTATAATCCGTTTGGTTCACATAAAAATGTAATAGAATGTAATGTAATATAATGATGGTTATATAGTACTTGTTTGATATGTTATCAAAAAATTATGAAATAAAATTTATATTTTATATATAAAAATAATAAAAATGAAATAATCTTTTTAATTCTATTAAAACTAAATGAAGTGTATGAATATCTAAATACTAATTTATTAAATACATAGGTACCCACACGTTAATTTATACAAGCTATAATCCTCATTACAAAGTTATGTAATGATGATTACTTGATCTAATATAATATATTATAATCAAAATTGCATTCAATTGTATTATTATACCAATCAAATAATGTAATCAATAAAATACATGGGGATTATATATAATCCTTTTTTATGTAATTAAATTAAATGTGGCCACTAGTTTCCCACTTAGGATAAATCAAATGAGTAGTGTTAGTCCATATCCCATTCCTAATCTATTAAAATTCAAGTCTATTAGCTTGTTTTGGATTAGCTTTTGAAAAATGATTGTACGCAATTCGAGGTAAATATGTAAGAGGAGTTTTGATTTGATTTATGTTAAAGTGATTCTAAAAATGATTCTGAAGTTCAGACAAACAAACCTTATATACCAAACAGTGCCATAGATTAGCATCATCATTTGCCCCAAGGGAAAAAAAATCAGCATAATCAGAGTGGGTTCAGGAGTCTTCATTGCTTTGTTGGGTAAATTTAATTTATAGCCCGTTTGGTTCATGAAGTTTATAGGAATGTAATGGATGTGAATGTAATGTAACATAATGATTACTACATAGCATTAATTTTGAATGTTATCAAGAAATCATGAAAAATAATTTATATTTTATCTATAAAAAAATAAAAAAAAATGTGAAATAAATTTTTAACTCTATCAAGATTAAAAATGAATAATATAAATGTATAAATATTAATTTATGAAAGATTCAAGTATCTGTATGCCCAAAAAATGACTTTGGGCTCATTTAGATTTCGGTCCAATTAGCAACGACAGCCCAGTACGAGGCCCAGCGACCGAAACTTGCCAGAAGCCTCACACCTGCTACCAGCTGCAGCGACCGCCTACTGCCAGTGTCACGAACATCCGTCTTCTGGTCCATGACCATCTCATGATCCCCACAAATGTCGGACCAGGCAATTTTGATCCACAGATTTAGCACCCATGCTGCCTAGATTCACGGAGCAACACTGTAACTGCACAACGACTAACGAATTGTGACTTTATCTATTTATTTTGCTAATCTGTAAAAAAAAGGAGGTTTGATCATTGAAACAAGTCTGATCTTCTTCCTCGTCTGACTTCTTTCTCTCTATTACTCATTGTACACTGCTCTTGATCATTAATCAAAGTTTCTTTCCCAGCTGCTTCTATATTCCTTTTATTTTTGCATTAGGAACTACCCTTCGATTTTCTTTTATACCGTTGATTCCCCGAACCTCCTTTTAAACGGATAATTCCCCGAAATTTGCACAAACAATACCCACATGTTAATTCATACAAATTGTAATCCAGATTACATACCCAAAGTTATATAATGGGGATTACCTGATTTGATGTAATCTATTGTAATTAGGATTACATTTAATTATATTACCATACCAACCAAACAATATAATCAATAGAATGTATCAGGATTAGCGAATAAGGAATAGTTGATAAATTGAGAAGGCAATGATTCGCTACACTAAGCACTTACTCGACCTTCCTAACCTATCATGCCTCGTAACCCCCCGGTTTATAATGGGTCTCCGCACGCTATCGAGAGACTAAAACCTAATTGATTAAAAGGGCTAGGGTTCGTCGCAGAGTGAAACCAACCCACTGCTAGCTTCGTAAGTGGCGCACTCTTACTCTCTCTGGAAGTGAAAGCCCTACATTGCAACATAGCAAGGCCGTTTCGGCGGGATCCGGAGATTCGCACCCTGAAGTTTCTTTCATTCAAGGTACGTGTTTCCTTTTATACGGGTTGAGCTCTCTGAAACCGAAGAGTATAGTTCATTTCCGGCTTGCATTTGCCTTATGCGCCTCGTCATCTACTCATTGCTGTTTGAATGAGGCATTGTGGAAAATTGTCCTATTTGGTTTCCATGTTTGGTTTGTTTTCCCTCCCTCTGTTGCTCTGCTTTCACCCTTTTTAACGGGATTTATTTTTCCATTCAGGTGACCTAATTTGAATTCACGTGATGGCGGTATGTTGCTTGCTTCAAACTGTTTCGTTATTTTCTGATTACTCATTTTTCCCTTCTTAATCATCATTGCGGTTATTGATATAGATCGAGAGAATTCTTAAAGATGAAGCCAGTGAAGAAAAAGGAGAGCGGGCCAGGATGGTAAGCTTTTCAAGTTTGGAATAGTTGCTTCTAAATCGAATTATCTACTTTTGTTAACTCTAATTACGTTTTATTGCGCTGTTCCTTTTGCTTATTTTGATAGGCATCCTTTGTTGGTGCCATGGCAATAGCTGACTTAGTCAAGACAACTCTAGGGCCGAAGGGAATGGTAAAACATCTCTTGGTCATGTCACTGGTTGAATAACCTCTTTGTCAGATAGATATTTTATTATTTTTCCGTAGCAATTAATATATTTTGAACTTCATGATTGCAGGATAAGATTTTGCAGTCAACAGGCAGAGGGCGTGAAGTCACTGTCACTAATGATGGCGCAACTATCCTGAAATCCCTCCATATTGATAATCCAGCTGCTAAAGTCCTCGTTGGTATCCTTGTGTTTATATTGTGTTTTGTTCTGATGAACATTGAAGTTGGTTTTGGGGCTTTTTCATTGCTATCTTAGCATATTGTCATAAGATAATAATCCTTAATGAGGGATTAGACATATCAAAAGTACAAGATGATGAAGTTGGCGATGGAACAACTTCTGTTGTTGTGTTGGCCGGGGAGCTTTTGAGAGAGGCAGAAAAGCTGGTCGCAGCAAAAATTCATCCAATGACCATAATATCAGGTTCATTTATTTGATCCGCTTTATTGGTCTTATTGCCCTTATGATGCAAATCTTGATTGTGTTTTGGAGGGTACAATCATTTGCTTATACCTTCATTGGCTTACGTTCTATCAGAGCTTTAGGCTATATTCCATTATTAAGCAAAACTGTAAAAGTTTTTGGTAAAATATTTTATTCTGTAACTACGTTCATATGGCAAGCAATTTTACTTCTGTCTATAATTAATCTTCTTTTGACATGGTGGACCTCTATTGGGTGTCTAATGTACTTCAATTTACCTTGTTATATATTGATCTGCAAAGCATCTTCTTTGACCTTTGCTTCATTTAAAACAGTTGCGATGACTGTTATATTTTCTTTTTGGCTTTTTATTGTGCACACGTTACACTGGCCTGTTTACCATTAATGAAGACTTCCTGTCACCATTCATGCTGTATACCCCTTATTGTTTTGCCAATGTTACATCAGAACTATGGATTAGTGGATTAGTTACAATGAGTAGCCTTTGGTGTATGCAATTTATCATCCACTCTGATCTTTGTAGTTGTTTTGTCTCCCCTAAGAATTCCATTATTATTCTAATGGGTTTAGCATGGGTATTTTGATTTTCCCCATTGGTGTTATGCGTTTTAGTGACTTCTTGAAATTATTGTGGGTTTCTGGTCAATTATTTTCTAGTGATGCTTTTGCAATTAGCTATGACTTATGAGAGCCTATGGTGTCATTGGTTGTGTTCAGGTTTCCGAATGGCAGCTGAATGTGCTCGAACTGCTTTGTTGCAGAAGGTTGTGGATAACAAAGCTGATACTGGTAGGTCTTTATCTACAATACTGTGTTTCAACTTATCTTCATATGTTAATATTTATTGTTATCTATGATTAGTGGAGCTTACAGTTAGAAGCATGATATATAGTCCATCTTAGAATTGCAAGAAAGTTAAGAAGTCCTAGTTGCATCTCTGTTAGTATGAAAGGAAATATGTAGATGTGATTGGTATGCTCAAATTTTTACGATCCTCTCTATCGCATTTCTTTCAACCCTGATTTTTTAAAGTAACATATTTAAAGAATCTGTTATCATTTGTTATGGTACAAGCAATTGATGGATGATGTGAATGGACTTGACATTCTCTAAATGTATTTCATCCTATAACCTTGGGAAGATAAGTCTGGAGGCATTGTTTTGCTGTCATGCTTGTGATGCTGTGCTGAGTTCCAAATCTTTATTCTGAGATGATTTTACTGATTGTTGCTTTTGGCATGTTTTCTTGTTGAGGCATGAATGGGGCTGAAGGCATTTCTTGGATTTTAATGTTTAACGCATATACTTGTTGGATTGTGCAGAGAAGTTCAGGTCAGACTTGATGAATATTGCAATGACTACATTGAGTTCCAAAATTCTATCGCAGGATAAAGAACACTTTGCAAATCTCGCTGTGGATGCAGTAATGAGACTAAAGGTGAAATGTGGTTTACTTTTTCATTCTGTAACTTGTTTCTAGGTGCTTTGGCAAAAGTAACTCTTAATTTCCAGGTCTCAGAGATTGTCTTTGTAGTTGAGTGTATTAGATAAAAGTGACATATGTCTTACCTTGTTTCTTTTGCTCATTTGTGCCAAAAGTTGTTCTATTACTTTTTGCATCTCATTTTTTTTATTTTATCGTTTTAAAATGCAGGGAAGTACTAATTTAGAAGCTATCCAGATTATAAAGAAACCTGGAGGATCACTAAAGGATTCGTTCTTAGATGAAGGGTAGGGTTACTAATTACAAGTCACTAGTGAGAAAAATTGTAACCTATTCCCTATTGTTTCACTTGGTGTGTTTGGAATGCTATCCCTCTGGGGGAATCTAGCATTTCTATGGTGTTGCATTACAAAAGGATCATTAACTTTAGTCTTTCTGTCAATGAAACATAAGCGTAATTAATTCTTGAGATTATTTATTAGCATTACTTTTCCTTGAAGCATTGTAGGTCAAAATTATTCTTATCCAAAATTTATGTTTGCCTGTACAGATTTATTCTCGACAAGAAAATTGGTATTGGACAACCCAAACGCATAGAAAATGCGAATATATTGGTTGCGAATACTGCCATGGACACAGACAAAGTGAAGATTTATGGAGCACGTGTTCGTGTTGATTCAATGGCTAGGGTTGCTGAGATTGAAGGAGCTGAGAAGGAGAAGATGAGAGAAAAGGTGCAGAAGATTATAGCTCATGGTATCAATTGTTTTGTCAACAGACAGTTGATTTACAATTTTCCAGAGGAACTCTTTGCTGATGCTGGAATATTGGCAATTGAGCATGCTGATTTTGATGGTATTGAGCGCCTGGCTTTGGTAACTGGTGGTGAAATTGCCTCAACCTTTGACAATCCCGATTCTGTTAAGCTTGGACACTGCAAGCTTATTGAGGAGATTATGATCGGTGAGGATAAGCTGATTCACTTTTCTGGTGTTGCAATGGGGCAAGCATGTACAATAGTCTTGAGAGGCGCTAGGTACTTCCATTAATTTTGTGAAGTTTACAGTTGATCTACCTGCATTCTTATCTGACCAGTTGTTTTTTGTAATTTTTTGTTAGTTTACCTGAGTTTGAATATATTATTAGGGGTTTTTTTGTTTCCTGGTTTGGTGATTTGGGAACTTCATGAATCTTTGTTTGTTGCAATGCCTAATCTGAATTGCTTGGTTATAATGATCTTCTAGGTGCTTGCTGTGGTGTTCTATGAAAATTTCTCCTCTATAATTAGCGTATGCACTTTTTTATTATTTTCTGGTTATTTAGTGATAAGCTAATTATTGCTCATACAACTCATTCCACAGTCGTACATAGTTTTCTTTGGTATGATCAAGATTAATGAAGATTGGATCATTTGATTGATGCACTGTGAGCTGAAATATGTAATTCTATTTCAGGATGGAGTTTTGATTATGCGCTTCACTATCTTTTCTTAGATTTAAGTGGATATTCTGCTTTTTGGCATAGCATTCTTGAGTTTGAAACTTTTTTATTTGTGGCAGCCATCATGTTCTGGATGAGGCTGAAAGGTCACTGCATGATGCCTTGTGTGTGCTATCCCAGACTGTTAATGACAGCAGAGTTTTGCTTGGTGGGGGATGGCCTGAGATGGTGATGGCAAAGGAGGTAGATGAATTAGCCAGGAGAACTCCTGGAAAGAAGTCTCTGGCTATGGAGGCTTTCTCCAGGGCACTCTTGGCTATCCCAACAATCATTGCTGATAATGCAGGTCTGGACAGTGCTGAGTTGATTTCTCAGCTGCGAGCAGAGCACCACAAGGAAGAATGTAATGCTGGAATTGATGTCATCTCTGGCTCTGTAAGTACTAAAATTGCGAGCTCGGTTGCTATGTAGATGTATGCGAGCATTTTATTTACATGGTGGTAAAGTGAATCAGCCTTTTTTTGCATCCATTTCCCACTTCATGTCTCGTGATACTTGACCGATGTCTTGGGAATCATTCTCGCATCCTGTTAGCATATGCCGATTTCTGAAGGTCTGATTTATACAATAATAAAACTTTATCTCACTAGGTGGGATCAACCATTTTGTATAAGTTGTGCTATTTTGTAATTTTAGAATATGTCGTCTTATTTTCCTTAAAGAAATACCACTTTCTCGAGACATTGGAGAGAGGCCATATATCTATCATACATCCGGCTGCAAGTTTGCGTATATTTTTGTCTGAACTACTTTGACTCGTTTTATTTTTCTGCAAAGGTCGGTGACATGGCTCAGCTGGGGATATCTGAATCATTCAAAGTCAAGCAGGCTGTATTGCTATCCGCAACTGAGGCAGCTGAGATGATCCTTAGAGTTGATGAAATCATCACTTGTGCTCCAAGGAGGAGGGAAGACAGAATGTGAAAATCTATTTGGCTGTAACATTTTTATCTGGCATATTTTAGTGACTGATTGTAATGTTTTGTTTGGGATTATGAGCATTGCGATATTGGTATGGTCGTTAGCTAAATCGAAAGAGTTGAAGAGCAATGCCATATGATGTGGAAATTTTGTTAGTGGGGACTTGTACTGTTTTCTTTTACCTGGAATTTCTGCGGAATTTGCTCTTGCCTATGCAATATGAAGAGTCAGAAGTCGAGGCTTCGTTCTTGATTGTGGGAACTACGATTTGAAAATCCCTCCACCATCCAGTGATGCGCAAAGAATGCGTTATTTCTTCGAAGGCGATAAACCATATTGAGAAGAAAACTTAATAAATAAGTGTTTAGATTAATTTATTTTAAATAAGTTTACGAAGTTTCTAATAAGTATGTAAGATGAGTTTTATCTCAACTTTCATAAAAGTGATTTTGGGGGTTTCCCAAACATGCACTAATAGCTTGTTTGGATTAGCTTATGGAAAGTGATTGTATGTAATTCGAGATAAGTATGTAAAAGGAGTTTTGTTTCAACTTGTGTGAAAGTGATTTTAATAGTTTGACAAAGAAGCCCTAAGACAATACACATTACTTAAATTTTTTTTTTTGAAAGAACAACAAAAGAAAAAAACATATAGATACTATAATTCTTTGGTTTTTTTTTTTTTTTGCAAAAAAGTTTAGGTGCTCATCCGGATTTGACATGCCTTTGGACTCAAAGAGATATAGAGATATTTATAGATCATCTACCAATAAAATCTTTATATCAATAACAAAATTTCAACTGATGATTTTTTCTATCATGAACCTAACTTCAAATGGATCAATTTTGTTGGTGGAGATATATTTAATTCTGAAACATGGAGTAGAGATGGGATCACTTTGAATTAACTTTGAATTAGCCAAGTCATTTGGGCTTAAGGCCCCAACTTGGTCCCCATAAGGAAAAAAATTGGGGGAATTACTATAAAGTCCCATGCAAGAGAATGAATATTAGAAAGATCCCATAGATAACTCAAGCAGCTACCATTGACAACTCAAGTAACTCATATTGACAACTTCTTGAGACCTTTCTGATATTAATTCCTAAAATAAAAAAAAATTCCAGCCACCAGCCAGGAATTCGGGCCGGTCCGATTAAGCCCGATTAATTGGAGGGTCGGGCTTGTGATTTTGAACCCCTAAAAGGAAATAAGCCTAAAAGGGTCAACCCTAATGGGTTGAGGGTTTAAAAGGGCCGACCCTGTAGGGTCGAGGGCCAGCCCTTTTAAGCCCGCCTAATTTTTTTTTTTCAATTGTTTGGATTGGGCCACTTGGCCAACTGGGCTGCTTCATTTCATTTAAAAAAAAAA
>QFDD01000153.1:0-73592 GCA_006871305.1 Vachellia collinsii | reverse complement strand
TATATAGAGCTTCCCTTACTCCTCTGCCATCTTGCCTTTGCCCTTACTTGCACTTGGACCTAGAGAATGTTATTTTGGGAGAGTGAGATTTCATAGAAATCCCCATAGCAAAACACTAACATGTCCATTAATATGCATGACAATTATTCATTATTTGGCTAACATGTATGAAACACTTGCATTCATATTTATCAAGCACTTTACACATAACCATGGTATGTTAAAAGCACATTAACACATATTCAAATATCACACAATTAACATGCAACATAGCATAAACAACGAATAATCATCAAGGGCCATATTAAGGCAAAGTTAGTAGTCTTTGCTACCTTGACTTCTTTCACCTTCCTTATGACTTTAGAAGCTTCTCCTTGCTACACCAAATTCTTTTCTTGATACTTGGACTTCCTACATATAATATAATGCAATAGGGATCAATACTAAGTCATTACCAAGCCTTCAAATATGCCAAAACTCTTCAAAACTCTTCTTGAACATTAAGGGTTCTAAAACCCTTAAACTTGTTATACTTAATTCCAATGCTTCCAAAATCATTCTCTCACTTCTACCCTACACAATTTTGCATTTTAAATCCAATGGAAGCATCAAAATCACCAAAAACTCATTCCTTCTCTATGGTACAGGTCTGGACGAAATTTTCCATAATTGGCAAAAAAAATGATTTTTCAACTTCCTTTGCATGTAGGTGCATATTCTTGTTCCTTAAATACTTCTCATGCATTGTGGGGCTCAAAAACATCACTTCCCTTACTCATAAGAAACAGGGCAGCATGCCCCCTAGGGTTTGAAGATTCCAAAAATTCATATACATCATCAACCCACACAAAACACACACCAATACGCTCCTTAGCATGCATGGAACAAAACCTTACCAATAGATTAATCTAAATCCCTCTCTTTCTCACTTTTCTCTCTCAAGAATCAGATTTTCCAGCTGCCATAATCCACAATGAAACATGAAAATACACCTAGAGGATTGAAGAGGAGAGGCTAAAGAGCAAGAATATGAAGAAATTTGCACCAAAACACAACTCACCTTGGATTTGTGGGACCTTGCCTTCTCTTCTTTGCTCTCTCCCTACACACCACTTGCTCCTTCCTTTTCTCTTGTGTTTGGCCGACTTTGTACTGCTGGATGAGGATAGAATTAATGCCTTAAAGGAGGTGGCATGTGTATTAATTAAAGCGGGTCCCACTTGAACTGATAAAATAACTTTATTATGATATATTCTACCACTTGTTTATGATATTTTATCTCTTCTTTTAACCCTGAAATATGGCTCTTACAAGTGCCAAAATACAGTCCTTTCATTTTCCTTTTCAAAACACTTAAGTTTCCATAAAGTAGCTTTATGGCACCGGGAATACTTTTCGATGAGTTCCTGATCACTTGACTGATTTAGGGTTATTAAAAATTCCCTAAATTATATGGTACTCCCATGATTTTTCTCTCCCCAAAATTCTTTCTGAATATCTTTAATTAATTTTCAAAGAAAACCCAAATTCTTGGTTTTTCAGCTCGTTTCTTTCCGATCAGGGAAACTGTTACTAGATTTCTCTTGGAAACAATTTTATAAAATACTAGAATTTCCAAGCTATTTTTCCTTACCCTGAAATCCAATATTTGAGGCCTCTGGGTATTTTAAATAATTATATTTGACTACTTATTTTATTAAATAGCCAAATATTAAATAACCTTTAAAATTCCCGCAAAGGTTATTTTTGTCATTCTGATCTAAATTAGGCCCCAATTACTGATCGGTGAATTTTTCTCTATCTTTTGGTGCTCTAAAAATTTTTCTGATATTTTGGTCAACTTTGACCAAAATACCCTTAGACTTTCACTGATTTACCAAAATGCCCTTGAATTCCCTAAATGGCAATTTGGTCCCTTCATTTTCTTTTTCTATTATTCTCTGGGCCTTGGTTCAGCTTACCATTACTTGTTTGGCCTTTATTTTAATTACAGAAAGTGCGGATATGGGCAGCTTGATTCAATCACTACCCTCTCGGCAAGGTAGTTCCTATACAATAGTATATGGTGCTAAAAGCCATAGTTCATCATCCTTGTTTTAGGATCACTATAAATCGACTTCAATCTGTTTGATTGCTTTGTTTTTTTTTGGTGTGCATTTGAAAATGGACATTGTTATGCATAACATATGTTTTGTTGGATTCAAAAGCTATTTGACTTTATTGGTGTGACATATACCCCCTTGCTATTCATTTGTTGATGAAAGTATAGTTGATTGATGAAAGTTCACTGTCCCCCCGGGCCCCCAATTCAGTTTGCTTGTTTCATGAATTTCTAACTAATTCATAGGAATAAGTTTACATTTCTTTGATGTTTATCCCTTCCATGAATTGTTTCGACAAAATATATTCACAAAATTGCCAATCATCAAGGGACCTGAATATTGCACAGGAACACACGGCCAGCAACTTTTTTTTTTGTGAAGCACGGTTTTTTTTTTTTTTTGTGAAGCACGGTTATCCTCCTATTGTAACCGATCTTGTATGAGGTACTATCGAGCATTAAATGTAGACACTTTTCTCCGAAAGGATTTATATCTTGGTTCACCACGGTGCAAAGACTAGCGCTATATGAGAAAAATACTTAATATATGCATGGATCTTGAAATATGAGCAGCTTCTTGAATGAAAGAAATGGCAGTACATTCTCTATCCCTGGTTTCCCTCTCCATCTCTATCTCTCTTGATAATATTTATCAATGTCCAACTACAATCTAAAAAAATAGAATGAGCGGAAAAATCTCTCTCATATTTATGTTCCTTCCTAGATAGAAATGGAGAGTCTAACATCATAATCATTATTTAGAGGATTTAATCATTATTGAGAAATAATTATTTAATAATAAATGCAATTTATCATGCAATTATTTGAGTAAAAAGAATTTATCTAAAATGTAAGTTATAAGAATAAAAGAAATTATAAGTTGATAATAAAAACAAATTCATGAAAGGAAAATTGTTGGAATGAAAATAACCCAAAAAGGGAGAATTTAAGGAAGTTTAGGTATATAAAGAAAGAAAAAGGGAAAAAGGAAAAGGCATAAAGTAAAAACAAAAATAAAAAACCCTCCCACAAGACAACGTTAACGAGAATTTCTTGAATTCATAACATGTTTGATGTTTTTGTCATTTTTGCTCATATTTTCAAACATCATGAGTATTTTTGCACCACCTAAAAACAAATGGTGTGGGATGCACTTTGCATAAAAACTTATGGGTAATTTTGCACTTGGCATTATTATATATTTCAAAGACCTAGGGAGCTAGATAAAAAGAGTTTCATGTACAATTTTGGGATGATTCATCGTCAACTAATAATAGGCCATCCTCCGATGAGAAGACAACTTGAAAGTATTTTTTTTTATAATTGATTGGATTCATCCCAATATTGAATGTGAATATATCCAAAGCATCGTTGATCAAAGAATGAAAGGTAAATTCCAAGCTAGTTCTGCTTGGAAAACTGTGGAGACAGCAATATTATGCAAAACTGAACCACATTCCTCCCAGAGGCCAGAGATTAGTTATGTGTTGAATGAACTTAAAGAATACTTGGCTACAGAGATAGTTTATTCCAATTCCAATGGAATACCAAGCCATCAAATCAATTACCAGTCTGGGCAGCTTGGTTCAATCACTATCCTCTCGGCAAGGTAGTTCCTATACAATAGTATATGGTGCTAAAAGCCATGGTTCATCATCCTTGTTTTAGGATCACTGTAAATCAACGTCAGTCTGTTTGATTGTTTTTTTGTTTCATGTGAAAATGGCCATTGTTATGCGTAATATATGTTTTGTTGGATTCAAAAGCTATTTGACTTCGTGTGTGCTTGGATGGGCGGTAGCAGTCCAAGAAAGGCATTCTCTGGCCCAAAAGCAAAGCGGATCTCCTTTGCAACGTTTGGGTAAGCGGTTAGTAAAAATGCATTATGGAAGAAAATCTCCTTCCAACAGGAGGAGATATGCGCCGCCTTTCCTTCCACGTTTGAAGAAAATCACCTAGGCAAAAGAAAATCTCCCTCTACGTTTGGACCAAATCACCCTAATTCGTAACAATAAGAGAGAAAAAGGAACATTAAATGAAAATGCATAGGTAATCCTTATGGATATAGTCTTGGGTTTGACTGTTAAGATAAATTTGGGCAAAAAACAAATGGACGACACAATTAGAGAACAAATTGTATAATCTTCACAATTCAATTAGTTATATAATATTACTTAGTTGAACAAGTTTAGTTTTTAATGGTATTTAATTTACATATATTTTCCTTTATTTCATTTTTCATTTTTTTTCATTTTATTTTTCCCTAATTTTCTCACAATTTATAAAATAACATATGTATTTATATAAATATGTATTATTTAATAAGATTTATGTTCTTTTAAATAATTTTTCACCATAAGTCATTTCTCCAATGTTTATCCAAACAATTTTTCATTTTCACAAAAAGTCACTTTTCCAACATTTATCCTAATATAAATCACATCACATCATCTACTTAAAGTTATTTTCCAAAATGCATTTAAAAAAGTTACTTCTCCCATTGCTTATCTAAACGAACCCTTCATTGATGTCACATATACCCCTGTGTTCATTTGCTGATGAAAGTATAGTTTATTGTTTCCCCATGGCTTTAAAGTTCATTGTCCCCCCCCCCCAAAATCAGTTTTGCTTGTTTCATGAATTTCTTTTTTTTTTTGTGATAAAATTTTAGGAAAGAGGTTGGGCTCACCCACGATCCAAGGGCAAGGCACCTAACCCAGTTCCACGACTTTAAGGACCAGATAGAAGAGTACACATGCCTCCACCTCCCCCTGGTTAAAGGGCTTCACTCCAGAAGAGGTCGTTTCCCCAAGGCTGCGGAGATGCCTCCCCAAACGCTGCGATGGAGGCAAACAAATGCCACTCCCAGGAGTCGAACCCGTGCCAAAGCGGACAACCAGGCACTAAGTCTGACCCCCTCGCCACTCAACCCACGGACGATGGGTTGTTTCATGAATTTCTAACTAATTCATAGGAGTACGTTTACATTTCTTTGATGTATATGGCTGCCATGAGTTGTGTCGACAAAATATAGTCACAAGATTGACAATCATCAAGGGACCTGAATATTGCACAAGAACACACTGCCAACAATCTTTTTTTTTTTTGCGAAGCATGGTTATCCTCCTATTGGAGCCAATTTTGCATGAGACACTGTCGAGTATTAAATGTAGACATCTCTCTCAGAAGGAATTCAAAATTTGGTTTACCACGGTGTAGAGACTAGCGCTATATGGCAAAATATCTTCATATATGCATGGATCTTGAATAAATATGAGCAGCTTCTTGACCGAAAGAAACCACAGTACACTCTCTACCCTTGCTCTCCATCTCTCTTGATAATATTTATCAATGTCCAACTACAATCTAAAAAATTAGAATGAGCAGAAAAATCTCTCATTTATATTCCTTCTTAGATAGAAATGGAGAGTTTAACATCATAATCTTTAATTGGAGGATTTAATCATCATTGAGAAATAATGATTTAATTATCATGTAATTATTTGAGTAAAAGGAATTTATCTAAAATGAGTTATAAGAATAAAACAAATCATTATAAGCAAGGTGATAATAAAAAGAAATTTATAAAAGGAAAATTGTTGGGATGAAAATAAATCAAAAGAGTGAGAATTTAAGGATGTTTGTGGGGAAAAAAGGAAAAGGAATAAAGTAAAAAGAAAAAAAAACTGTCCACAAGTCACCACCACTAGACATTAACGAGAATTTATTGAATTCTTGAGTTACATGAGTCAACATACGTCACTACAAAAAAAGTAAACCTTCAGCAACAATTTTCAGCGGTGATAAAAGGTATCTTTCAGTGACGGCTTTTTTGTCACCGCTGAAGGGGCCCTTCAGCGGTAACATTTCCTGTCACCGCTAAAGGTAAGAATTTTTTTAATTTTAAATTATTTAAAAATTAATTATTTTAATTTTTTTATGAATTTAATACCTTAAACGTCGATATTTTCTGTCGCCGTTGAAGGTAACAATTTTTTTTAATTATAACTTAATTAAAAATTAATTTTTTAAATTTTTTTAAAAAATTTAATACCTTCAATGGTGACATTTTCTGTCGCCGCTGAAGGTAACAATTTTTTAAAAATTTTAAATTATTTAAAAATTTAATATTTTTAACGGTGACATTTTCTGTCATCACTAAAGGTAACAATTTTTTTTAATTTTAAATTATTTAAAAATTAATTATTTAAATGTTTTTTAAAAATTTAATACTTTCAACGGCGACGGAGCCGCATAAGGTTATGATTTTTTTAATTTTAAATTATTTAAAAATTAATTATTTAATTTTTTTAAAAAAATTTAATACCTTCAGGGCGACAATTTCTATCGCCGCTGAAGGTTATAATTTTTTTAATTTTAAATTATTTAAAATTAATTATTTAATTTTTTTTTAAATTTAATATCTTCAACCATGACATTTTCTATCAACGTTGAAAGTTAGAATTTTTTTTATTCTAAATTATTTAAAAAATATTTATTTATTTATTTTTAATTTTAATACTTTCAATGGTGACATTTTCTGTCACCATTGAAGGTATGATTTTTTTAATTTTTAATTATTTAAAAATTATTTATTTTAAATTTTATTTGTAAAATTTGGTATTAAAAATAATTTTTTTTATCTAAAAATAATATTTTTAAGAAATAAGAACTATTAAATTAATATTTCTATAATTTTATAAATATATTAATTCATTATAATAATATATTACTCAATCAATGATATTCTATATATAAAATTAAAAGTTATCATCCAATTTATTTTTAGTTTATAATAATATTAGATATTGTCTATATAGATATATATACAAATAATATATATACCTAAATGTGTATGTATAAATGTCTATAATTTATTATATAGTAAAATATTATATATATGTATATATTTAAATATGTACTCAAAGTATGCAAAATCATTGCAGCTCAACCAGCAAAGGCTCACACACATGGCCAAGGGGTTGGAGGTTTGATTCCTGGAGGAGGTAAAACTTCAGATTTATCAGATGGCGACACATAGCATTGTGAGTTGGCGACACGTGGCGTATGTGATGAGGTGGCATATATGTGGCGACACGTGGTGTGCAAGGAATGGTGGTGATGTGAGAGTCGTCGATGACGTGACACCGACCAATGATGATGTGGCAGTCACTGGAGTAAATTATTATTTTTTAATAATTTTGAAAATACTTTCAGCTGTGACAAAAGTACCCTTCGACGGCGACAATAAAAGTCGCCACTGAAGATACCCTTTTGCGACGACTCTTGTGTCACCGCTAAAGGGTTCTTTCAGTGGCGACTGGCTGAAAGTCTTTTCAGCGGCGACTTATTTTTATCGCCGCTAAAACCTTTAGCGACGGAACTTTTAACGGCAACTTTTTTGTCGCCCCTGAAAGACTTTCAGCGGCAACTTTTATACTTTCAGTGAAGATAAAGTCAAATTTTTTGTAGTTCAGGACCCATCCGCCATCACATGCACAATTTGCTCAAGAAAGTGATAGAAATTAGTCAAATATATGGACAGCACAAGTTGACTTTGCCCACAATAGACCAAGAGGCAACCGACGTGCATAAGAGCCAAGTTGTCCGTGACTTACGGTCATCTTTGTAAAAAGGGTTATGCTAATCTATGTTTTATTCCAATTTTATTGAATATTCTTAAAATATTTATATTTATTAATTTTTCAAAACCTGTTTCTATACTTATAAAATGATATTAATCTAATTATACATATAAATAGATATTCTAAATAATTTATTTAGTTTTATTAATTTTTCTAAAAAAGTCAACCACGGCTTATATTTAGGATTAGAGGAAATATATAAAAATGGTCATACATAATATCCTAATCCTAACAAGTCCCATGCATGATTTGAAGAAAAATTAGGGCAAAACTACTAACTCACTTCAACAAATATAAAAGATATGAAGCATTAATTTCAGAAATCCTTTCCTTCATCATTATGTTTTATTCTTATAGGATTTTGGAAGATGTGATTATTTAGTACTTGTAATTTTTACTCAATTATAATTTGGTCTTTGAAATTTAACTAGCCCAACTTAGCTCCTCAAGTTTTACCTATCTAATTAATGATTCCTACACTGTTTGAAAATATCTATATCTTCCCGGGTTGAGTTGTAACCATGTTATATGGATTAACGAATTAAATGGTTAAAAATCAAGCGACTGGGTTATAATTATATTAAAATTATATGAAGTTATTTATTTTTCCGGCATATTTGTTTATAATGCATTTCATCCAGTTTTATATCATAACAAGCAAAATTACACTATCCTGCTTACTAGATAATAAGCTTGTTTGTGATGCCATTAGCATAGCATAATCATGCAAGGGAGACAAATTAGAATTTTTCTCACATACTTACCTCATAAACTATAAATCAAGTTTGAAAAATAGCTTTCACCGCTAATCCAAATAGGCACAATAAATCATGGATCATTCTTATAACTTAAATAAACTTGGGAGAATTACTTCAAGGTTCCTTTGATAGAATCTCATTACCCAAAACTCTAACAGCAAGTGGGTGGCATGCAGTTTCTAGTAAGAAAATAATAACATGTTCATGATACTCACTTGTTTTTAAGATTTGTTAAGTAATTAAATTTCTTTCTTTAGACCTCATAGTACTCCAATAAATTTAAAATAAGGATTAAGGTGCAATTTTAGGAACAAAATTTGTTATCAAGAAAGCTTGGCACAATTAAGTTTTGAATGATGTAAAAGTAGACACAACATTTTGAAAATAATGCAATTTTAACAACTTTGTTAAATTGATCAAAAAAAGCCATCTATTTTTTTATACGTGGAACGTACTCATTCTCTCTCTAGTTTTATAGTAGACATTTGAACCACTTTAATGAAGTTGTTAAAATTGTATTATTTTTAAAAAATTTTGTTTATTTTATAACCTTTAAAACTTAATTATACCTTATGTTTGTAGCTATGAACTTCTATAATATAGCGTAAAATAATTGGTAACATCGCTATTGCGGGTTGGACAATGCTTCCACAAATTGCCGTATTCGGAATTATTCCAAACCAAACAAATTTTTTTTTTGATCAAACAAACCAAACAAATTGAAATCTTATGGTTATTAATAAAAATTATATGGCCCACCGTAATAACAACCCCTCATCACATGTTTAGCTTTAAATACTTTTGCGTACCAGTTGGTTTAAAGAATTTAGGCATCCTTTTTTATTGATTAAGAATATCACAAATCACTTTGAATTTGAAATTATTTCCTTTCAAAGTTAGAGTGTAAGGGATTACGCCTATCGGAATAGAAGAATTCAGGCATCTTTTACACATAAAATTAATTAGACTCCATGCATTTTACAGGGTTTGAAAATGAGGTTGTATAATTTATAATTTTCAATATATAAATTTTATATTATATATTGATATAGCACAAAAAATTTAAGAATGGACAATTATTTCAGTATAAATGAAGCAATTAATTTTTAATTTCTCCTCTAGTGATTCTAAGACAAGACAACTTTCAGGCATATAAACAATCCCAGACTATTTAATAAGTGGCAAAAGTCAATTCCGTATGAGAGAGGCAATTGGTTTTGTTTGTATTATATGGAGAGGTTATGTACGGGAGAGAAATTTCTCTTTTTCCCATACAATTGTCTTCGCTTTTCTTTCTCAATCAACATTTGAATGGTTGAAAAGGTTAAAAGGAATGAGGCTAAAAAATTATAAAGAAAATGAAAAAGATTTATAAAACCAATTAATGTAAAAAATGAACCTTTTACTGACGTGGAAATTTCTACGTCAATTAAAATGCTTTTATATGCTACTTTATAATATTTGATGTGAAAAGTCCTCACGACTCACCTATGTGAAAGGCCCTCTCTACAACAGTGATTGAATCAAATGTCAAAGTGTCATGCTTTTTATTATATCACAGACCAAAATTTATGTTGATACAAAACTTACGTCATTTGAAAATAGACTAACAACTTTTCAATGATCTGTTTATTTACTGAAAGTAGAATTCAAATGAAAAAGTCATAACTGTTTGAATTTAAGTAGTGAGATCTGGATCGGCCCTGCACGGATTTTAGTTTTGCACTCTTGTCACTGTTTCTTTCTATCATATGTCGCATACTACATTGAATTTTAATATGAGAAACTTGTTTAACGATAAACAACAGCACATACCACTGTAAAAATAATAATTTCCAACGGAAATTCTATGGAAATTTTTGTGATGGAATTTCCAACAGAAATTTTCCATCTCTAAGGGTCCATTTGGATCAAAGAATTGATGGGAGTGGAAAGGAATGGAAAGAAAATGAAATGAAAATTTTCTAACATGGTATGTCTGGTATGCACTAGAATGAAAAATGATTTGATAGGAAAATTTATATTTGGTCGGGTTAAAATAGTGGTAAAGTATTTAGAGAAACTATGTCAAAAGGCCATATTGCCCTTAATAACAAAATATGTAAAATGAAATTTGAAAATATATGTATTTATTAAATATGACGTTGTGCTTTCACTGTCTTCTCCGACTTCTATGATCAGACCAAAAAATGAATCCTAACCATGAGTTACCCATGGCGTGTTCATAGTCAAAGCTAGTGGCAGTCTGTATAATTTTATATCTTTGACTATGGGCAAATGATATGTAACTTATAGTTACTCAAGTTTTTGTTCCCAGGTCGCGACTTAGAGTGTTTCATGTTACGACTTGGAATGTTCATGTCTAGGTTGTGACTTGAAGATTCATACCTTCAACCATGTGATCGAACCATTACTATTGCCTTCCGATCGGTTCAAGATACGATTGTACCAAATAATGTAGTATAGGGCACAATCTATCATTCTTCTCGATAAGCACTTTTATTGGAAAACCTAGTCTAAATTGGCTATCTAAATCATATTGAACTGGGTAAAAATGGGAGGGGGGTTTTGGTTTATGAAAATTATGGTGCAAAACAGAACAATGCAAGAAGTAAATCTTCTTAGTATTTTGCTTCAACAATGAAATAGTTGAATTAAATTGAAGATATGATGAGATAGGCCCTTGGTGATGGCAACTCGATTGTCATTGCTCTCCAAATGATATGGAAGTTTATAACTTTCTAATTCTAGATTAAAAACCCCAAACAATTACTTAGGTCCTATGTTTTATTTAGTGAAAATTTGCTTTGATCAAAGTTAATTAACACCACCACTTAACACATTGTTGAAAACACTTAGAGTGCAATTGAATGAATGATGTAAATGCTCTAATGATTGTAAATCAACAACCACAAAATCCAAGCACGTACATTAACTATAAAAAATCATTGACAATTAAATGAGCACAGTAGATTAATCACAATTACAATGCATATATGTAATTCAACATAAAAACAACATCCAATCCAATTACATAGTCTAATCACATAATTATAAATCTATAATCAATAGTTTGCATGATAGTATGAATTTTTAAATCTAGAAATAACCAATACAAATTCAAACGTAGATTAAGACTAAAAAAAACTCTCATAGTGTGTCCATAAGTTCAAGCTTTGTTCTCTTTTACCAAGAGACTAAGGATTTCGTCTCTCATTGCTTCAAAATCGCAGCTACCACCACAGGGATATTCTGCCATGAGAGAGGTGGAAATGGGGATAGAAATATGGAGAGAAAGGTGATGAAAGTGGTTTGGATGGTGTGGAATTGCCGAAAATGGTGAAGAAATGGAGGAAAATGGAAGATGAATGGATAGAGAAGTTAGGAGCTGGAGAGAGGGTGGCTGGTGGCTCTCCTCTACCAATCTGCAGAGTGAGAAGGGTATGGGTCATTGTGGCTACTCTCCTTATGTGTAGATGGAGAATAACTTAATTCAAAACGTATGGTTTCACTTATATGAGCTCTGGTCACAACTTGGCTAAGTGAAGTCATGACCAGGAAGGTCAAAGCCTTTCAGCTTCACTAGAAATACCTCCAGATCATAACCTGAGATTTGAGATTTCAACCTGAGAACTTCAGGTTGCAACCTAAGATTTTAAATCGCGACTTGAGAACTTCAAGTCACAACCTGGGGACACAAAGGTACTTCCAAGGTTATTTTGACTTTAAATAGACTTGTGGCTCCTTCAATGCTCCATATTGAGTCTTTAAATCTCCTCCAAATACCTATGAGCAAAACCAAAGAGCTTTGTAAAAATTAAACAAATTAAAGATTAAGGCAATTGAAGTTTGGATGAGATAAATAACTGTTTTACCCTTAAATAAATAAGATGCAATGCATAAATTAACATAATAAAAAAAAGATACAAATGTATGCAAAATGAGGGTAAAAGTGTTACAAAGTGCTATAAAACACTTAAGAAAACCATGTAGATATTAGGTTATACCACCATGTCATTGGCAGAGCTAGAACAAAAGGTGGCACCGAAGGAGAAGGGGTATAAGTGTCTTCTAGATTTTTCACTACAAATGGAAAATGGGTTCCCACCAAAATCAGTGGGAAGTGGGCTTCCCATGGATGACTGAAAATTTACTGCCGCTGAAAAATACTCTTCTGGAAAAATGGTAAACCAAACATGTTTGAACTATGAAAAATTTAAATTTTCCATTTTCTTCCCAAATTTTTATTGATCCAAACAGGTCCTAAGGGCCCAGTTGGATCAAAAAATTGATTGTAATGGAAAGGAATAGAAGAAAATGGAATGGAATGAATTTTTTTTTTGTATAAATTAAAGATATTTGGTATGCACTAAATAGAAAATGGTTTGATAGAAAAATGTAGGTTTGGTTGGGTTTGAAATTGTGAAAACATAGGTTGGAAAAATCTGAAAAATGACAATATTACCCTTTGTAACAAAATATAAACATTATATTTAAATTTTTTTTTTTGCTTTCAACAATCTTTAAATATCCAATTAAGCAAAAAATGAACCTTTATTAAAAGCTTAAGTAACTTTCCTCTTAACCATGAGCTACACATGATGTGCATTTAGTCAAAGTGACAAGAAATATATAACTCTAACCAGATGCACATGATGAGTATGTCATGATTTTTTGAAATTTAAATAGCTTCCCTTAACCATGATGTGTATTTAGTTAAAGCCTTAAGTTACTTGAAATTTCTTCTTAACTATAAGGTCTCGATATCATTCCTATAGTTAACTCAACTGGCAAAATTTTACGGGCACCCAAGAGGTTGGAGGTTTGATTCCTGGGAAAGGAAAGTTTTCAGAAAAATATAAATTTATGACAAAATTTCAGAAAAAATCTAAGGGTCCGTCGGTAATTTGTGACAAAATTAAAATTATGTTTTTAACTCAATTTGTCATGATAAATTTAGCGATGGAACATATTTCGTTTGTGATTCCATTCCGTGGCAAATCTAAAATTTCATCAGTAATTTTGTGTTTTTTTTTGCAGTGTACTTTTTTTAATTTGGAGTTAAATTTCTTTGAGCTCACTGACACCGTGTGATCCATGTAAGCTGATCTCACATAGTATGATAAACTTTTGTTGTTGGAGTTAAATTGAGAGAGGTATAGCCCTTGAAATTTCTCTAGTACTCCTTGACGTGTTGATCCGCCTAGTCCATTAACATGTTAATGAGAATAAAATATTAAAAAAATGCCTCTATGAAAATATTAATCTGTTAACCAAGCCTGCTAACACATTAACTAAGTTTTTTTAATTTTTAAAATGTGTTTCAAACTACATATTCAGTCTGTTAACCAGCTCTTCTTAAAGTAGTAGCAATCTTCTAATCTAGCTGGCCACGTCAATTCATTTCTCATTTCCTCTTTTCCATAAACTTGGGAGACTTACTCCAAGGTTCCAATAATAGAGTATCATTACCAAAAACTCCAAGAGTATAGAATCCAGATTTTCAATAAATGGATATAAAGGCTGAACGAATGATCACAAACTAATTAAAGGTTTGGACAATGAAAGGAAAAGAAGAGTGAAAAATGTCATTTGCCAAATGTGGAAAAGTGAGGGAAAAATGGTCATTTTGAAAAGTAAGGAACCAAAGTGTCATTTTGTAAATTTAAAGGACCAAAGTGACATTTTGAAATAGGGACTCAAGTGTAAATTCAAAATTTCTTGAGACCAAAATGTCACTTTTGAAATTCAATTGCATTTTGGTAAATTAAGAAAAGTTAAAAGGAATTTTGGTCAAAATACTAGAAAATTTTACAGAGTCCCAAAAGATAGAAGAAAATTCACTTATCAGTAATTGAAGCCATGTTTAAGTCAGAATGAAAAGAATAACTGTAAAATCCCCAAATTTTGATCCTAAAAGATTAACAATAAGCCTGAATGGTAGATGTTACCAAGCCTAGTTTTGAGTAGTTTCCTATAAGGCAAGCATATTATGTAGCATTTGGCTTAGCTGAGGAAAGGTTAAAAGGCCAGAAGAAGAGTTACTTAGCCACCAAGTAATCGAGACTTGGTCTTCAAGTAAGGATAGGGTGGTAATTTTAATAAAGGTTACTTGGCCATTAAGTAAGGACAAAATGGTAATTTTGAGGAAGTTACTTGGGCACCAAGTAAGGGCATTTTGGTAATTTCAATCAAAATATCAGGAAATTACCCCAAGGAATAGAAATGTGATGAATAATTCCCTGAAGTATATTTGAGGCAAGATTGATGTTAAAATAGCATAAATAAGCTCAAAATAGATTTTTAGTAACTAATTAATATTTAGCTAATTATGAGATTTTGAGCCAAATATAATTATTTAAAATACCTAGAGGCCTCAAATAATTATGGTAAAAATGGGGGAAAATAGCTTGAGGATTATATGAATTTATAAAAATGGTTTTAGGCTTAAGTTCAAAGTCATTGGTTGTAAGAAAATGAAAAGTACAAGAAAACTTAGAAAAGGGAAAACTCAGGGAAGTCCCTCAAAGGTATTTCTAGAAAGAGTTTGAGATAGCGAAAAATTACAAAAGTACCTATTGAATTATGGGAATTTCCTATGCTGATCGATTAGTCAAGAGATCATAGGATTCCCAAAGCATTTTACTTGGCCTCCAAGTAAAAAGGAAATTAAAGGGAAAAAAGAAAATAATTAATTTGAGAGGCTTGGAGTCAACCAATTTGCATTATCAATATACCATATAAAAGAGCAAAAAGACGAGGTATTTATGTAGCAAAAGCTTTTGGGGAAAGTTACGTTATCATATATCAGTAGAACTCGGAAGGCGGAATTTATGGAGTAAGCTCCATGGACTTGCCATGCAAGCAAAGAAGGCTTGCTCAGCCTATAAATAGACAAATGACCAAACCAAGAGAAGGCATGGCCAAGAAGGAGAAAGGAGAGGGAAGAGAGAAAAGAAAGAAAAGGAAGGAGAAAAGAGAAAGAGGAGAGAAAGAAAGTGGAAGAGGAAAAGAGTAGTCCAACCAGAATCTGAGACATAGGAGATAGCAAGAAAGTCTACCAAACCCAGGAGCTCATAGTAGAGAAATTTAAGGCATAGTTAACCAAGGTGTAACACATAGAAATTGTACTAACTCTTACATTAATAATGCTTATGATTGTTAATATGATTGTTTGTCATGATTGTATGAGTTGATTAAGCTATGTGATATTGAGCATGCAAATCTTTGCTCATGTTGAGCATTGGCCATATGCTAGTTCAATTTAGCAGCATATAGTAAGATATGCTTATAGTCATGGATAGTTATAGTAATGATCATGCATATTAATGTGCCTGTTAGTGTACTGACAAGCCATGTAGTGGGGCTTCCAAATAAAAACTATGCTAGAATACAATATAGTAGCACTAACATAGGTCGATCTCTAAGGAGCCTATTGTCTATCCTATTTAATCAAGTGTAATTAACAAATTAATTTAAAAGTATCAAGTGTGTTTTTCACTATCTAATTAAACTAAATGAATGTATTTAAATTCTATAAGATGAATGTCCTAGGTGATTGAATCCACTAACATTCCTTGTCCACCTTTATAATTGAGTTCCTCATTTACCTAAACACAAGCACAAGCAAGACCCCTTGCTTATCAATACTTTTAACCTTTCAATCTCATCTAGAAACCCAAAATTAATTGATTAATTAGAAATATGTTAGTGTTTAGCTCATACTAGATTTATATTAGATCATCTATACCTCCAATTAATTCCTAGAAACCTAGAGAACTATTAATTTCAAGAGAATAAGGGAATTACACCAATTGAATGACAAAAAGAAGTGCCATAGTCAGATTGAGTTCCAAGAGTACATATCGGATATAAATTTCATGATACAAATAAAGAAATGTCAAGTGAAATCCTCATTCATGCGTACAAAACATGAATCTAGAGACCTAGAAACTAAATCATATACATGAAGAGTGGAATATGAATTCAAAGACAAAGAACTCCCCTGTCACAACGCTGGACTCCAGCTAGTATCATCAATCACCAAGGAATTGAGAGATTAGCCACTCATGGTCGGATGAACAGCATCACTGGAGGCTGGAGTTAGCAATGCCATGGTAGCCACAGTGGAAGGAAATGGAGATGAATGGGAGAAGTGAGAGGGCACAATGGTCGGAGCTTGAATGGAAGAGTGGGCGGAGGAAGTTGGAGATAGAGGAAGCGAACCCCGGTGAAGGAATCTAGATGAGAGGGGTTAAGAGAGTGATGGAGTGTGCCTCTCGATCCCCTTTTTCCCGTCTCCAAAGTCTATATATAAGAGCTGCCCTTTTCTTTTATGTCCAAAACGCAAGTTTTACTCATTTGGTCCTTCACGATCATTTTTCAAATTCAAGTCTTTTGCTGATAATATCTTTTGGGTCCTTCATTGAGTTGTCTCTATTGCAGGTCCTTAGATGTATTAAATCCTAGGCCTCGATTGCCATTTCTGTATTTTAGCCAAATTGCATCTAAGTCCATCTACACATGTAAAATAAGCTCATAGTCAACCATTGCAATAATAGGGTCATATAATATATTAATTAAATCCCCTAATTATATAAAATCTCCAAAATTACCCAAATAACCCTTATGCAAATTATTCCTAATGATATCCAACTAATCCAAATATGAGTGTCAAAAGGCTAAATTTAGATACTAAAATATATGAAAATATATAGCATTATCAAGTACTTTACTACTGAGATTTCCAATAAATCTCATTCTCCCCAAAAATATAGACCTCTAGGTCCATGCTCAAGTAAAGGCAAAGCCAAGGAAAAAGAGTCCTAAAGGAGGAGGAATGACTCAAGTTAATATGGAAATATGCTTATGATACAAAGTATGTAATTAAATACCCACGTTGTGATGTATAATTTTGTGTGATAGCATTTTCAACATGTGGTGCATTATGTGAGTGCTGAATAATTATGTTGAATATGTTAAGTATCCACAGTTTTTATGATGTATGCACACACGATCTAAAATAAAGTTGTTAATAAGTGGAAAAAAGGTCCAACACCCTTAATAAACCCTTAAATTGAGCTAAGTTACAAATATGGAAAACAAGATCCAAATCTTATGAAACTTTGCAGTTAAATAGTACATATCTCAAGCTTTAAAATGAATCTTAATTTGCCTAAATTGGATGTGTACACGAAAATTTATATATTTTCAAAGTTTAGAAAAAATCTGAAAAAATGTTGGAAAATCCGAAAGTGACGAAAGGAACAATACAAAATTGGCTCAATAAATTATATCAATTGAGCAAGATTTTGGCCAAATGGGTATTTTTTTTTCCCTATAAAGGATTGTATAAGCTTCAATTGGAGACTTGAACTACTTAATTTTGACTTTTTTAGAATTAGTTATAATTTTTCAAATTTGGCCAAAATTTCAAAATTTTTGATCAAGTGAACAGTGCAAATGAATAGTAATGAGAGAAAAGTTTTCAAATTTTACTTGATTTACTAATTCTAGACATTGAAAGGTGTTTAAGTGGTCTAGATATGATCTCCAATAAATACAAAAGGTAATGAAAAGTGACATGACAAAGAGCAAGTGGGTGACATGCATTGACAAGTTCTAATAAAAAAATATGTTCACAATACTCACTTGTTTTTAAGATTTGTTAAGTAAGTAAGTTTCTTTTTGTAGACCTAATAGTACTCCAATAAATTTAAAACAAGGGTTCAGGTGTTATTTTAGTAATAAAGTTTTTCATCAGAAAAGCCTAGGGCAATCAAGTTTTGAATGATGTAAAAATAGATACAATATTTTAAAAATAGTGTAATTTTAACAACTTTGTTAAACTAATCCAAAAGCCTGTCTATTTTTTTTATGTGGAACACACTTATTCTCCTCTAGTTTTATAATATGCATTTGAGCGACTTTAACAAAATTGCTAAAATTACATCATTTCTAAAGAACTTTGTTTACTATATAACCTTTAAAACTTGATTATACCATACCCTTGTAGCTATGAACACTATCATATAGCGTAATATAGCTATTGCGTGTTGGACAATGCTCCCACAAATTGCGGTATTCGGAATTATTCCAAACAAAAAAAATTAAAATCTTTTGGTTATCAATGAAAATTATATGGCCCATCGTGATAACAGCCCCTCCTCACATGTTTAGCTTTTAACACTAGGGATGAAGGTAGGGAGAAATCAAATGTCCCATCCATCTAAATACGCTGCAATTGCTGACCTAGAAGAGGATATAGGAGAAGACCCTGAGAAGTCAACTGAAGTACTGAAAACGAAAAGGGTAAATAGTTCAACCGGAGGGAACAATAGCCTATTGATATATGATGACGGCTTAGTCAATCAGGATAAGGGGGGTTCGTCTCATTTGACAAGGGGGGGAAACAAAGACATTGATGGGAAAAGAAGTAAGCAGAATCAAGGTGGAACAGGAAAGGAGCATGTCAAGCCCAATTATGTTATGGGCCGAGTTAAAGCCCAAGTGGCTGGTCTTGAAAAGGATGATATTGAAGGGAAAAAACAAATGACAAATTTGAAGATTGGAACAAAGAAAGGGGCCCAACGAGTTCACTTTGTGGTTAGTGGCAGTCAGAACACTACGGAACGCACAATTCTTGCCACATCATCTAATCAACCAGGGCCACAAAAACCAGAACAACTAACGGATGGATGGCGCACTGAATTACTTGATGCTCGGGGACAAAAGAATGGGGAGTCAGAGGAAGGCCATTTGGAACTCTCAATGAACATTTCAAGAAAGGAGAAGGAGGACCGTTACTGCAAATCCAGGGAAGAGGTAATGGGAAGCCTTAATGAGGGACATATAGTTAGATTGGGAAATCAAACCAAAGGGATACCACCGGACAAGTAAGATTTTCTTTCTATATCCTATTTTCCAATCCTTTTAATGATTATTGCATCTTGGAATTGTCGTGGAGCGGGGAGTAAATCGTTTCCACGTATTTTAAAGGATGTAGTTCATAAATATGCTATTAATGTGCTGTGTTTAGTTGAAACAAGAATTAGTGGAGAAAAAGCTGAAAGATCAGTGCGTCGTTTTGGGTTTTCTAATTGGATCCGTGTCGAAGCCTCTGGATTTGCTGGTGGGATCTGGGTACTTTGGAATGGGAATGAGTCTTCTGTTGATTACATTTCTTCTACTACCCAAATGTTACATTGCAAAGTTACTGATAAGGCCTCGGGAGACTCTTATTTTACTACCTTTGTGTATGGAGATACCAACTCTCAAAAGAGAACCAATTTATGGGCATCTTTGAAGAATATAGCATCAATATTGTATGGACCTTGGATGATTTTAGGTGACTTCAATGCTTTCCTTGATAATACTGATAAAATAGGGGGAGCTCCACCAAATAATCAATCAATGTGTCAATTTCGTGATTGCATTAACTCGTGTGGCCTGATAGAAACCCCTGTGGTGGGTGATAAATTTACTTGGGAGCGAGAAGGCATGCGTGAAAGGCTTGATTGGGTGTTCTGTAATATGGAGTGGGAACTGGCTCATCCTCTTTCAAAAACCTTTGACAATCTGTGTTTCAAATCAGATCATCGGGTTATTGTTGTTTCAGATGTAAATGGTTCGGGGAATCGGGGATTAAATAAGGTTTTCAAATATCAAGCAGCGTGGTCTCTTGAACCAGATTTCAGGGAAATTGTGAAGTGTTAATGGGAGAATAACAAATGGCTAGAAGGAAGGAATTCTTTTGAGTCAAATGTTGTTACCTGGAATAATAAAGTGGTGGGCAATATTCCAAGGAAAAAATGAGAGCTGGTTAGAAGACTTGAAGGTATTGATAGAGCCAAGCAAAGGCAACCTCATGGTGGGTTATACAAGTTGGAAAACCTCCTGTGGATGAAGTATAATAAACTGTGCTACCAGGAGGAACTTATATGGTACCAGAAAGCTAGATGTAAATGGCTTCAATTTGGGGACAAAAATTCTAGTTTCTTCCATGCTTCAACGCGAATTCAGCAAAAAAGGAAAAAGGTTGAAGCGCTCGAAGATGATAGTGGTAACTGGATTTTTGACCCAGTGGAGTTACAACATATAGCACATGACTTTTTTAAGGAACTGTACTCTGCGGACCCCTCTGTGTCCCCAATTCAGGAGTGGCCTGTGAATTTTCCTACTTTGAGTAGAGAGCAGTTATCCTTTATACATAGACGGGTGACTGAAACAGAAATTAAAAATGCTGCCTTTGAAATGGGTGCTTTCAAAGCACCGGGACCTGATGGCTTACATGCTCACTTCTTTCAATCCCACTGGGAGGAGATAGGGCATAAAGTAGTACAATTGGTTTATGAGATGATAGAAAATCTTTCAAATTTGGGGGAAATAAACCAAACTGATATTGTTCTGATTCCAAAAGTGGACCATCCGACTAAGCTGAAAGAATTCCGTCCTATTTCACTTTGCAATGTTGTGTATAAAATCATTAGTAAGATGCTTGCAAACAGACTCAAAAGTGTGATGGATTACCTTGTAATGCCAAACCAATGTAGCTTTATCAGAGGAAGGCAAAGCTGTGATAATGTTGTTATAGCACAGGAAGCTATTCACTCTATGAGAAATATGAGGGGAGGTACCGGTTGCGTAGCGGTGAAAGTGGATATGGAAAAAGCATATGATAGACTTGATTGGAAATTCTTAAAATTCACTTTGTCAAGCATTGGGTTGAGAGAAGACTTTGTTTGTCTTATGATGAATTGTGTTTCTTCCGCATCAATGAGAGTCTTATGGAATGGAACTCCAACAGAAACTTTTATTCCATCTAGAGGAGTAAGACAAGGAGATCCTCTTAGCCCCTACCTTTTCGTGCTATGCATGGAGAGGTTAGGACAACTGATTCATCAGGAGGTGCAACAGAATAGATGGAAACCCATGATGATAAGCAACAGGGGACCTTGCATTTCTCACCTGTTCTTTGCAGATGACCTTGTCCTTTTTTGTGAAGCCTCTCATGATCAAATGGAGGAGATAAAAGGGATTATGCAATTCTTTTGCAGGGTTTCTGGGCATAGGATAAACTTACAAAAATCAAAGATGTTTGTTTCTCGTAACATTCCCTTGGCTTATGCATCACAACTTAGCCAGGATTTAGGGATTGACTTGACCACGGATCTTGGGAAATATCTAGGTGTTCCCTTATTTCATAAAAGGATGGTGAAAAGCACCTTTGCCCCCCTGATTCAAAAGGTTAATAAGAAGCTTGCAAGTTGGAAAGGGCGCTTTCTAAGTATGGCGGGGAAGACAATCCTCATTAAGTCAGTGCTTACATCTCTACCTTTCTACCAGATGCAGACCATGTTACCCCCCAAAGGTGTCTTGAAAGAAGTTGAAAAAATAAGCAAAGATTTCTTCTGGAACCAGCACTCTGAAATGAGGAAAATGCACCTGATTGCATGGGAAACCGTGAAAGCAAGTAAGGAAAATGAAGGGTTGGGCATTAAAGACCTCATTTGCCAGAATAATGCTTTCATTTGGAAACTCTGTTGGGGTTTACTTACTAAACCGGATGCTTTCTGGATTCCAGCTGTGAGCAAGTGCAGGAACCAATCGGTTACTTGGCAGCCAATCACGGCTGTTTGGGAAAGCTTTTTCAAAGGAGTGGGAAGCAAAATTCATAATGGATGCAACACCATGGCGTGGGATGAGTTGTGGACTCCTCTTGATAGACCCCTTCGAGAATATGTGAACAAGAACTTCCACTTCCTTAATTTAGGGTCCACCGTTAGGCAATTTGTAATGCCATCTGGAGATTGGGACTTGGACAAATGGAATTTGTTTCTTCCTCCTTTAGTAATCCTATATATAAAAATGGTTCAGCCACCAAGGGGTACAAACCCTGATGTTTTCTACTGGAGAAACTCAACTGATGGGAACTTTAACATAAAAGCAACATATAAGATGATATACACCCAACAAATTCAGAATCCAAGACCGGGGTGGAAGGAAATCTGGCATTGGGAGATCCCTGAAAGAGCTAAATATTTTATGTGGCAAGTTATCCATGAAAAGCTTCCAACAAACTCCCTCAGAGCAAAGCGAAACATAACTAATTGTCTTGTTTGTCCTTATGAGTGTGATTGTGAGGAGACTATTCTTCATTCGCTGAGAGACTGTGAGAGGGCCAGAAATGTGTGGGTGCGTTTAATTAACCCTTTATATATAAATACTTTCTTCTCTAGTGATTTACAGGATTATATCAGTTGGAACCTGAGTAATAGCCCACAAGCTAGTATGATGTCAAGATGGTCCTGGAGTAGAACATTCGGAGTAGCTTGCTGGATGATCTGGAAAAATCGCTGCTGTAGAGCCTTTGGCGAAAGCACAATGCAACCAGAGGAGATAGTGTCCAAGTGTTCCTATCATCTCATGGAGGAAGTGGAAAACGGTCGATTCAAGCACTCAATGTATCAGATACCAGACCGAGAGAGCTCCAAGTGGAGCTTTCCCCCATCAGGCTCAATACGGATGGATGTGGATGGATTCGTTACTAGCCAAAAACATGCAGCCTGTGGAGGGGTTTTGCGGGACGAACAGGGAATTTGGCAGGGGGTTTTCAAAGGAATATAGGTTTTGCATCATCTACTGAGACGGAGATATACGCCATTTTGACGGGTTTGATGGTATGCCATGACAGGGGATTTTCTAGAATCAAACTCTACACGGATTCTCTTCAGTCGATACAAATCATCTTCGGTGAGTGTTTTTCATCTCACCCTCTTCAACAAGAGATTAGAAATATCAGAGCTCTTCTCTCAATGAGCTGGGATGTGGAGCTTATTTTCTGCCATAGGGAAGCACTTGATTGTGCAGACAAACTTGCTAAGAATGGGCATAGGATCAATCCAGGTTTTAGTTATTTGCATGAACCGCCTGATTTCTGCTTAGATTCTCTTCATAGAGACATGATAGTGGGGATGGAGAGTCCCATCTTTGATTCTACTCTTTTGTAATCGACATATATCAAGCTTTGCTTGTCTTGTTATTCAAAAAAAAAAACACTTGCATAACAGTTGGTTTAAAGAATTCAGGCATCCTTTTTTATTGATTAAGAATATCCCAAATCACTTTGAATTTGAAACTATTTCCTTTCAAGGTTAGAGTGTAATGGATTTCGCCTATCAGGATACTCGAATTCAGGTATCTTTTACACATAAAATTAATTAGACTCCATGCATTTTACAGAGTTTGAAAATGAGGTTGTATAATTGATAATTTTGAATCTATAAATTTTATATTATATCTTGATATAGCACAAAAAAAATTAAGAATGGACAATTATTTCAGTATTAATGAAGCAACTATTTTTGGATTTCTCCTCTCAGGACAAACTATTTTTTAGACACATAAACAACCTCGGACTATTTAATCAGTGGCAGAGTCAATTCCCTATGAGAGAGGCAACTGGGATTGTTTGTATCATATGGAGTGGTTATGGGAAAGAAATTTCTCCTTTTCCCTTCCAAATGTCTTCCCTTTTCTTTCCTAGTCAACATTTGAATGGTTGATTAAAAGGAATGAGGCTAAAAAATAATAAAAAAATGAAAAAAAAAAATCATAGAATGTACATGTTTTTTGCATGGAAGTTTTTACATGGAAGTGCTAAATATCTTGAAGTTTTTTAAGGGATAATAGCATTCAAAAGTGTTAACAACAAAGCAATATTATCCCGCATGCATCGTGAAGCGTGAATTTTGATAATTAAAGTTGAATAATTTATTTACACTGTACTTCATAAATAACCTCATCACTCTGTTCCCACCCACGCCTTCCTTTCCCCTTTCCCTTCTCGTTCTTTCTTCTGATGAACATGGGCTACCTTGTAAAAACCACTAATTTTGCATTTTTTTTTTCAGTCGTGAACCTGGGCTAGCTAACTGAATTAGAATTAATGACTAACAGAAACTTTAATTCCGTATACGCATTCCTAGGAATAATCTCTCCCAACGAATCATTATTTCAATTAAACATGTACATTATCTATGATATTATTTCAATATAATTAATTACTTTCTCTTCCATGATGATCATCATCATTTAAAAAATGCAAAAATCTTCCATACACCTTAACCCTTAAAATTAATCAATTAATTAAAATGCTGTGAGCGTATCAAACACTCCATAAATTCATATAAAAATAATTAACAAACCAAGAAATTTGAGGAAAGGATAAAAAATAAAAAGTGTAGGGTGAGTCCAAGTCTAAGTCATCCTAATTGATATGGGCTTCATTAAAAATTATTTATTTAATCCCAAGTATATTCTTTTTTTTGTTTACTATTCTAAGTATATATGTTTATAATTCCTAACAGTTTCAGAAATAGTTAAATGTAGTACACAATACAGAAAATTAAGAATGAAAGTAAATGCACAACTATTAAAAGAAAAGATGGAAAATTAAGAAAAATTAAAGTAATGAAATAATTAATTTTTTCTATATATTCAGACCAACTTTTTGCCTCAAATATTTAGACCAAGTCCAACCATAGACAAGTTGTCATTGTATAGGAATATTTATATTTATATGTGCTCCTTCCTTGCTTCTGAAAGCAGCGGCAATCATTAAGCCAGCCACTTCGATTCATTTCTCTCTTCCTGTTTCCTAAATATTTAGTCTAAAGCATGAGAAGCAGATCATCTCTTATGTGGATGCTGGATTTGTATGTGTTTGTTTGTTTCATCACTGTTAGCGACTCAGCACAGTCTGTTGCAGAAGGTGATAAGTCAGGTAATCAACCATATGTATTCTACTCGAATGAGGTCCAATTCAGAAGAATCAAGGGATATACTCCTGGTATTTATTGTAAGAGGTTTACAACTAAATCATGCATATTCTTAGTTATAATATGGTTAAAATTGTTCAAAAGAGATCTAATAATTTCATTCATATCTCTACTAATTAAACGAATGGAAACATCGACCATTTCCACTATTTGCTTAGATTATTTCTAAAGGAGTTATATACTCGTAAGGAAAATCCAAAGTGATTTGCATCTAGGTACAATCTGGTTTCAGAAAATTGATTTGCATATATTCATGCTGATTTTACTGGACATCTCGTTAAGTGCATCTTTAATTTTCGTGAGAAAATTTCAATTCTTTTTTTTTTTGAATTGGGAAAGGCATACAAAAGTTTGATATAAATTTGGAGATTAGATTTTTTTATAAAAGTTTCATATCCTTTCATGAGTGTATTGAACTGGAATGAGTCAAAAGATCAGCACATATCGGAAAATGTCGGTTTTATTTCACAAGAAAACTACTGGGTAAAACTAGATCATTTTTTTTAAGAAAGGGTCCTTAATTTTCTTTCCAAAACCGTTTATGGTGGAAAAACATGTGAAAGGGTGCAAAACCAAGGAGCTGAAGGTTAGATCTGAGGCTTCAGTGACTAATGGGACCATGTTAAATCAGGTTATAATATTTTAGACTAACAAGACGATCCAACGCATCATTCCCTTACAAATTATGAAAATTTATATGCACCAGAGCTATGTAGGCATGAGTAAACTGATAAATCGGAGCAACTAACTGGTCTGGCTAGGTCAATTCAACCCAGTATGTGTCTGACTCGGGGTGAATCGGTGTAACCAAATCATAATCTAGATAACTCGGAGCAACCCAGATTAGACATAATTACAAAAAAATCAGAATTTTTTATTTTTAGCTTTGATGAATTTAGATGAGGATTTTTATTTTTATTTTTTGGAATACTAAATCAGACTACTACTAACTATTAAAACTATATTCCAGTGTTTTATTATTTTGTTAATTTGTAGCTTTTAATTGATTGTATGAACAATTTTATTACGATGACAATTAAAAAGTTGTGAGAAACATATATGTATCAAAACATTATATTTTGAGTGATCATTTTCATTTAAATGTTATTATAACATGTAATTGAAAAGAGGATTATATTTAGTTCAAGTTCCTTATACATTTTTCGTCAAGTTTTGCAATTAAACATGGTTATATGGTTTGATTTTGAAGTACTATCGGTCAATTTTAAATCCAACGTGGTTATGTGTGATTGGAGTGGGCAAGTTTTCTTGCTAAAAGGGGTACTTTCTCGAGGTGATGGTCAAGTGACCTAAGATCAAGCTAAGACCAACCATCTTATAAAAACATTTTTGGTTGTAGGTTTCATAAGCATAGACTGTGGAGCAAGAAGAGATTACGTGGACGAAGCGACAGGGATTTGGTATCAAACAGATGAAGGCTTCATTGAGAATGAGAGTGGAACCCCTCAAGGAGTAGCCCCCAACGTTGACTTCCTCTCTCATGCTCCGACCATAAACCGGCAACTAATGACACTGAGAAGTTTCCCGGAAGGAGAAAGAAACTGTTACACTCTGAAACCAAAATAACAAGAGAGTCATTAGAATGAGAGGCACAAGTATTTGATCAGAGCCATATTTGCTTATGGCAATTATGACCTCAAAAACCAACCTCCTGTGTTCGAACTTTACCTGGGAGTCAATTACTGGACCACATTTCGCGTATCTTCTGCTAATGTTTCCCCATTAATCTTTCCGTTTGAGGTGATAATGGAGCATGATGATAGCAACACAGAGAATATGTTCCAAGTGTGCTTGGTGAACACAGGACAAGGCACTCCTTTCATCAATTCTTTGGAATTAAGGCCTTTGAACTATTCTCTCTATCCCTCTCCTCTTCCCCTTTTTATTGACGCATTTAATTCTGCAAGAATCGACTTGGGCTCTGGGCTCCTTCGAACTTGGTCCAGGTATTATCTTTCAACTTTGCACTCACTTTTCCCATTTGTCTTCCCCAATTTTTTGTCTTGATTCTCTCTCTCTCTCTATATATATATATAAAAATATTTATATAGACACACCCCCAACCTATTCATAGGGTAAAGTGAGATGAAACTATTGAATCCTATTTATAATCCAAATTATTAAATTTTTCATAATAATGGACAATGACACCCTTTATCTATTATTATAATGATATATTGACTTTGTTATCTATGGTATAAATTGAATAGGGATAAAGTTGAAAATTTGTTAAATTTTAAGTGTAGTTAATGAAGTTTAAGTTTTGTTAGTCTTTGTAAAATATGATAAAAGTTATTCATATATAAAACTGGAAGATACATGTATTTACACATTTCTAATTATCACCTTAATGGAAGATACATGAGTTAGCATTATTTATTGTTTCTAATTTCAAATCATTCTTGAATACCTTTAAGTATTATTGTCTTATTTTTAAAGTTTATGTCTTTAATTTATATGTTTTTCCAAAAGTTTAAATTTCACGAACGGGTGTTTCACTAATGATATTGAATATAATATGCCATATGGTATATAACTTTTTGCTTAACTACTCTTTTTTGGAAATACAGGTACAAAGACGATGTATACGATCGCTTGTGGTGGAATAATGGTTATGCTTTTATGGATCTCTTACAAACAAGTGTAGAAGAAGCAAAGGCACATGACTCCGTTTATGAACTTCCATGGGAAGTATTACGAACTGCATCACGAGCCCCAAATTATACCAATCTCTTAACTTTAAATTTGACTATTTACGATGAATCCCCTCAATATTATTTGTTTCTTCACTTTTCTGAAATTGAAAAGCTTCCTCCTGGCCACAAGAGGATCATTAATGTCACTTTTGATAATGAAAATTATCCCCCTCAACAACATACTCTTGAATACTTGAAGCCCATTACCCTAAGCTCCAACAAGATCACTAATGCTAACTATATAAGCTTCACAATTGGAGCAGCAAATGATTCAGATGCTCCTCCTATCCTAAATGCTTATGAAGTTTATAAAGTCCTCCCGCAACTAAATTCCCCCACAGCTGCACAAGATGGTGATTCCTTCACTGTTACATTTTCATCATCATTTGTTTGCCTTAGTTATTAATAATTGTTTCTTTAAATAATAACTCTGACGTGGTTGTTCTCTTTATTATTGGAAATTATATATATGCATACATGTAGTTAAAGCCATCATGGAAATCAAGCGTATCTATGGGGTCTCCAAAATCGGCTGGCAAGGTGACCCATGTGTTCCTTCTCACTTAGCTTGGGACTGTTTGAATTGCAGTCATGACAGTAATATAAGAATCATTTCATTGTAAGTTACAGTTAAATACCGCTCTTGTGTTTGATCTGTTATATTTGAAGCATATACACATTCAATAACTATATAGCGTTACGATTTTATATTCTAATATGTCCAAAACCTTGCCTTACTTTGGTCTTTACTTATGATGAGCTTTTGATTCCCTTCCTGGAAAAATTGTGTAACACACACATATATAAATTGCAGGAACTTGAGCTCAAGCAAACTCACTGGAGAAATAGCCCCATCTTTTGCTAGTTTGGAAAAATTGGAGTCCTTGTAAGTTGTTGCATTAGATATAATCTAAACATTATTAATTAAAAAACTATCAATTAATCACGTCGTTAAATATTATGAATACCATTTACGTCTTTCTCATAGGGATTTGTCAAACAATGAACTGACTGGTCCACTACCAGAATTTCTTGCAACTCTTCCTAATTTGAAATCCATGTAAGGCTTAACTAATATTATTGCATCACAGCTTTCATTCTCGGATTGTGAAGCCAAGTATCTTATAATTCCATTATTTTTTTTCCCTTTTCCAGTAATGTTACAGGGAATAAGCTCACGGGTCCAATTCCCAAGGCTTTGAGGGAAAAGGCCAATTTAGAGCTAAGGTTTTCATTTCTCCATTATCAAATTATGTTTTGCTTGGTTTAAAATTATGATAGCACTTATATATTAACAAACCATGGTGAACTAGTAATACGTTAATGTTTTTGTCTCTCTCAACAAGTGTGTTTTCTAGAATTCAAACTTGTGTTCTCCTTAAGGAGAGAGAAATTTCTTACTTCATATGCTTGGTGCACATTAAGCAGGCTTATATGCTTGGTCAAAATGAGAGTAAACTTGAAGGAATAAAGATTGTATTAACTCATTTTTTTAAATATATTAAAAATGATAGTATTATACAAACACTACTCAAGTATAATTAACAACGCTGCTCTATTTTACCAGTGTGGGCAACAATCCAGGTCTTTGTCTGTCAAGTTCTTGTAAAAAAGTGAAAGAACACAATAAGTTTGTGATTCCACTTGTTGCATCACTTTCGGCTTTGGCCATTGTCATTGTTCTTATTGTATCTTTGGTGATCTGGAGAGTTAAAATGAAAGCAGGTATTATATATGATTTTATCTATGTATGCTATCACTTGTTGATGTATCTATGTGTGTGTCTGTCGGTCCATTTATGAAGTTTCAAGATATTTGACTTAATACTTTGCAGTTTTGTCCTCCGATCCTTGGACGAAGAAGGATATTCTAAAAGCAAAGAATCAAACTTTTTCTTACTCAGAGGTTCTCCGAATCACAAAAAATTTTGAAACTATAATCGGAGAAGGAGGGTTCGGCAAAGTTTATCTGGACACTTTAGAAGATGACACACAGGTTGTTGTGAAGTTACTTTCCCCATCTTCAAGACAAGGGTATAAAGAATTTCAATGGGAGGTTAGAAACATAAGTCAAGTAATATTTATTTTTCATCAAAAAATTTTCACTCAATAATGAATATATATACTGACTCCAATGCTTAATATAAGTCATGTCATCAGATTATGGAACCTTAATAAATCACTTTAAAATATTTATTTATATTTATCTTTAAATTACATATCAGTTTATAATAATAGTTTCTATATATATGTTGGATTGTTTTTTAATGAATATGGAGCTAACTTTTAACTTGTAGGCTCAACTCTTAACGATCATTCATCATAGGAACTTAGTCTCACTTGTCGGATTTTGCAATGAAAACGATGTGAAAGCATTGATTTATGAATATATGGACCTTGGAGACCTCGGTGGATTATTGTCAAGTTTGTCTTATATCATACTCATCTGATTCTACTTATTACTGGAATGATTAAATTTTTCATGTAAACGTACAATTTTATGATTAATTTATTATATGTTAAACTTTTTTATGTAAATATACAATTTTATCGTTAATTTATTATATGTTAACTTTATTCTCATATTGTATAGCTGATACTCCCTACAATCCTTTTTATAAGCAACAACTATCCAAATCACGCAAAATGAATTATCATTTGAAATTAATTGAAACAATGGCCAATGAATGTGTAGAAGATATAACTGTTTTTCTCGAACATGTAGAGGAAAAATAAGAGAGACATGTAATTAAGTGAGGATATAATGGAAAAGGTGTATTAAAATTTTAAATAAAGCAAAATCATTGCTTATATAAAGGACCAAGTTCATGAAAGATAATGTTGATTATAAATAGGATCGGAGAGAGTATTAAATAGGGGTAAAGTTAAAAAATTGTTAAAATTTAAAGCATATAGTTAATGGAATTTAAGATTTTTTATAGTGTGTATAAAGCATATTGGAAGTGATTTATAAATAAGATTAGATGAGTTTATGTATCTATATGCTTCTTTCATGTGCTCCCATACACATCCCTAAGGGCAATAGTTTCATGCCCACTAATCTCCTCCTATGGCCCATTAACCTTTTTAACATGATCCAAGTCCATAATAATAATAAGCCCATTCATTACATCATGATCAACAAATTGATTCTTGCAAAGAAAAATCAAAACGTTCTAAAGTGGAGCGAGAGACTTCAAGTTGCTGTTGATGCAGCAAAAGGTTAGAGAATTTATGATCTTTTTTCCTCTCCCCTCAACAATCACTTTACATTTTACCTTAATTACCTTGCATAATCTAATTAATGATGTTTCAGGATTGGAATATTTTCATAATGGTTGTAAGACTCCTATAATCCATAGAGACTTGAAGCCATCCAACATTTTATTAAGTAAATCCATGGTAGCTAAAATTGCTGACTTTGGATTGTCCAGAGCATTTACGAATGAAATAGATTCTCATCTATCAACTCAGTCAGCTGGTACACCTGGTTATATTGATCCTCAGTAAGTGATTTCATTACAAAAATGAAAAAATATATTAATTACTGATTGATTTCTTTAAGACTATATGTCAATATATATACATATATATTGAGGGTTTGAATCTTGATTACCTACAGAGTTGCAAATTGCTTGAAAAAAATTTTAACAAACATAAGTACATTATTACTAAAAATAGTAATGAATTACTACTATAAAATGACTGACTGATCCTTATTCATTATATCACAGATTTCAGAAATCAGGAATCATAAATAAACAAAGTGACATATACAGTTTTGGGATGATTCTTCTTCAACTAATCACAGGCCATCCTCCGATAAGAAGAGAGATCGGAAATATTTTTTACATTACTGATTGGGTTCGTTCTAAAATTGAATGTGGGGACATTCATGGCATTGTTGACCCAAGGTTGGCTCGTGAATTTCATGTTACTTCTGCTTGGAGAACTGTTGAGCTAGCAATGTCATGCACATTACCAGAGTCGAAACAAAGGCCAGACATAGTTTTTGTGTTACAAGAACTAAATGAATGTTTATATTCGGACATGGATCAGGCCAAATCAAATAGCATGTCAAGATTTATAGGCAATAATCATAGTGGAAAGTTCGATTCCATGACCATCCCCTCAGCTAGGTAGTTTCTTTACGAATGGTTTATGAATATATACTAAAAGCTTGGGACACGAAAACCTTTATGTGTAATAATGTATTTTGTTGAACTAGTTCTACTAGGAACTATTTGTTGTGATATTGGTCATTTCTTGACAATAGATACACTTTGTAATGCAAATACACGAACAACACGTTTAGGTGTCTAAAGATGCAGTGGTAGCTAATTTTATCTATCAATTCTTAGATGAATTATTTATATATTGCGATTTGATAGCCCAATGTCATTGAATAATCACAAAAAGGGTTTATATTAGCCCTAATGTGAAAAATAGGAACTCTCGAGTCAAATTTCTAATATAAAGTTCATAATTTTCAATAGAATATTTTGAGTCTTTTCGCTAATATCACACACACACATGTAGGGATCTTCTATTTAGATTTACGGCAAGGTAGCTTTGTAATGCAATCTTGGTAATTGAATAATTCTAAATAACTGAATAAGAATTTGATTTGCTACTTATTACTCTATAAACATTTCCCAAATCATAGAGCAAAAAGATTATTGCTCAAATTAATGGTTTTGATCAACAAAAAATGGATAAACTTAAGTAGAAAATAAGTAGAAAAATCTTAATAAAAAATGGATGAATTACTCAAATTTTAATTTGAATCATTAAACTTAATAAATTATTGATGAGGTTGTTTGAAACTAAAAATAATATTAGTTTTGATTTTTTAATAACTAAGGGGTATTAAGATAATTTAATCCAATTTCTAAATATCCCAAATTATATGATACAACATGATTAATGATTTGTTAGATTTAGTAACCCAAATCAAAATTTGAATAATTCAACCTTTTTTATTAGAATTTTCGCAAATAAATCGTTGGCTAGAAGCTAAACCAAGTTTAACGAAGAACAATTATAGGCGGACCAGGAATGAGGTCTAATCTTCTTAAATAGAATCCGAGTCAAACTCTACTTATATTATTACCACAAAAGCTATGTTGCATCCAACACTCCAACATCCATTGATTTCAAACTCCTGAGTTGAATATTTAAGTTTACTATTTTGACGATTGTACCTTACGAAAACTTACCAACTCGCTATTAAACCCATGCTAGCTACCAAACTCATTTGAACTAGCAAATTTATTCACCTGGTTTTTTGGATTTGATTATGATTAGTGACTTTACATATAAAATTCATAGAAATTTTTTTGTTGAGTATAGTAAACCATGGATGTTCATAGATATTTAATTTCAATTATTTGAATTTTAAATATTTTTAAACCAAATTGTTGTCATTTGTTATATTTTTAATAGATATCTATTGATAAAAGTAAACTTTTACAAATCTATGATGTAGGTTTATGATATCTGAATTTACATGTTTATCATGAATTAGTTTAACCTAGTGTGTTTGACAACCTTGCCAACATCCTATATTTTTTCACTAGCATATCGTAAAGTAATTTTTATGCATTCATTAATATTCTAAAGTAAATATTATGTAATTTTATAATTTTGGTCTTAAAAATTTTTTTAATAGCAATGAACACTCTAAATTTAGGATACTACTGCAACTTAATCCTAATAATAATAATAATAATAATAATAATAATAATGATAATGATAATGATAATGATAATGATAATGATAATAGCATATAGGAAACATAACTTAGAATAAGTAAATTTATAGTTTAAAAAAATTATTTTTGTTCATCTTCTTTCCTTATTGGAAAATCAATTTTCATCTGCTGTTAAGTGCTTCCTTTGTGTTAGCATGTTTGCCACATATTGAATCTAATATGGATTTATTTAAAGGACAATGAAGGAATTAATATAATCATATTAACAAAGTATATTTGATATTTTAGAATTTAAATTTTTCTTGATATGGAAATAATATTTTTTAGAGGTGAGACGTTACATTTATTTTATTCTTTCACCAAAATATATATACATATCATGACAAAATCAAATTAATATTTACCGTACTCATCAAATGATCAAATTTCTCAGATAATAAGAGATGAATTATCCAGCAATATATTTTCTTTAAAAGGAATTTCATTCACTGAACTTGTTCCTGTTCTTCTTACGGTCACATTTCGGCAAGTTAGATCAAGAAGGCTCTTGATTAACACAACGACTTTGGCTAAGGTCTGATCTTTGTCATGGACGTTCTATATCAGAGCAATTATCGGGTAAATTAAACTTATCATTCTAAATATGAACATTTTCTCTACAGGGATTCAAACTTTAATATTCACCACCTTATTATTAGGCCAAAGTATAAGTTTAGTCCCATAAATTTACATCAAGTTTTAGTTTAGTCTAAGTAAATTTAAAAGTGGACTTTTAGTTCTCTAATCTTAATACCATTAGTTTAATTTTTACACAAAATGTTGGATGATTAAATTAAAATGGTGATTTTGTAATTGAATGATTATATTAAAGAATTAAATTTCATAATATAAAAATATTACATTAAAGAATTAAAATTAAGCATATTTAAATTTGATGAATCAATATTTTATATTAAATTAAACCAACGGTATTAAGATTAATTAAAGGACTGAAAGTGTACAGTGCATTCTTTAAATGTAATGGATCAAATTAAAGGGGTGATTAGCAACCATCCAAAATCAATTCTAAAAATATATTTGTACAAATCGAAACAAAACTCATCTCATATACTTATATCGGATTGAGTAAACTTGATGTAAAATTAAAAGATAAAACATATATTCTAACATTATTATTTATAGTTTCAAAGCAATCTAGGTAAGATATATATTATATATTGGAGGACAGGTGGTAGACAACAAAATTTGAAAATTATAAAATAGTAAGTATTTTGAACTTAAAACTAAACATGATACTTGTATAATTTATATTTTTTAATTTCCTTAAACTATAAATTTACTTATTCTAGTTTATCAATCTATTTTTTATTATAATAATATAAGTAGACTATGACTTGGAGTGATTCTTTGCAATTATGGGGTCTGGATTCTCTTTCCTACAATTTTGTAATTTAAAAATCAGATTTGGTTTAAGGATAAAAAAAAATGAAGATTTAGTAATTGATTTAAAATAGGTTTAACTGATTATAACTAGCCAATTAAGATATAAACAATACCCAAATCCATATTTGATTAAGATATTATTAGTAGCCCATCCTTCATTCATGATTTTCTGTTACAAATTCTTGTTACTAAAGTTTTTAAGCTTTTATCATTAAATTTTATTTATTCTAATTTAATTAAAAATAGATTATATAAGCTTAAATGCATTATTTTTTCCTTAAAATAATTTTTTTTCTGAAAACAAATTAGATAAAACATAATATTTATTGATTAAAATCTATTATATTTCACTAATAATTAATTTTTAAAAAAATTAATTTCGATTTGACAAATTTTTAAATATCAATATATTAAAACAGTTGAATACGGTTTATTGTTATACTGATGGATTTTTCTAATTTCAATAAATTGGTATATATATCAATAACAACTTAAACCTTGATACAAACAAATTGAATTGATAAACTCATACGTAGGAAAGCTAATAATATTAAAACAATTGAATAAAAATTCAATATGATATAATACTGATCAAATTTATTAAAAACATATAGATGTATATAAATCTATTATTGAAAAGTCAGAACTGTGAATTCATAAAAGTCAAACCACAAAACACACCCCCGTTAGAAAACAAGAAACACAACATAGAACAAGTTTGAAGAGTTGATCAATCAAAGGAGCAATTAGGATGTTGAGTACGAAGTCGCTCTTGTTCTTCAGGAGTGAAGTCATTCTTCAAATGGAAGATACTTTGAATCTCTTTGGGAGTCTTCCCCTTTATCAGATCAGCCACAGTTTGACAAGCCAAATCAAACAAGCCTTCGAGTTTCAAACCATTATGATATGAAAGAACATATCCTCCACATCTACCTTCATGAACTCTGCGTCCCATTTCTTTAGTTTCTCCGCATCGGACTCAGACACTACACCGCCGCCTCCTCCGGCGGCCTCATGATCGACGTGCTTCTCGCAGTACTCAATCACCTTCACCAATGTTTCGGTGTTCACAATTGGCATTGGGACTTTCCCCGATGTTGAGATCATTGTCCGTCAGCATACACTTGAGCAGCTCCAACTGCATGGCGGCCCCGATGGTCATCTTCAACTCTCGCCGTCACTTGAGCAGCGTTACCACCGTTATATTCTCCTCAGATGACGACCTTGTTGCTGTTGCAATGAATATGGTGAACTCTTGATGGTTGCTCTATACAGGGAGAGAAAAAGTTGACTCTAAAACGTATAACAAGCGGCTTCTGTATTTAAAATGATAATTTAAAAGGATTTTAAACTGATTTAAGATAGACTTTTAAGGATAAAGATAGTTTACGGATATTTTAATTTAAAATAACAAGATTTTCTCATTTTTCGCGTGACTACTCAGGTTGTTTAATTTTATTTTACGTTAAGATACACATTTAATCATTTAAGTTTACATCAAGTTTTAATTTGACCATTTAAATTTTAGAAAATACACTTTTAATTCTTTTATGTTAACACCATTAACTTTATTTAATGAAAAATGCTAATTCAATAACCATTTTATGATTAAATGATGTTAAAATATACTTAAATATTGATTGTTTAATATACTTATTTTTATATTTTAAAATTGAGGCACAGTTCGGATTGGGTTCTCCCCGTGCCTAGCGCGTGGGTACTGAAAGTTCTCTGTGTAAACACATGAGAGTGTAGGTTGGTTACAACAGAATTTAGACAGGAAAAGCGGTTACAAGTGCGACAGTGATCGAAAGTGGTAGTTCTAGGGTGAAGAATGGCAGCAAACGGCGAGCATACGAACACCAAAACGTTTGAAGATCCATTGGTGTGGAATGAGGACGAAGTGAATAATGTTCTGATAGGAAAAATTCTCTCAGAAAAGGAGACCAATCGCGCAATGGTAGAGGTAGTAGTGCAAAAAGCATGGAATCTCCAAACTAGTCTAGATGTAGGGCGATCTCGAAGAATGCATTCTTCTTTTAGTCCTCTGATGAAGAGGAATACAACCGAATACTTCAAGGTAGGCCTTGAATGATTCATGGATACTTGTTAAACCTCTGTGAATGGCCACAGTTCATGGTAATCAAAGACTGTGATTTTAGTAGATGTCCAGTTGAATCCAACTGTACAACGTACTGTAACATCCTAAAATTTTCTTTCTAAAATTATCATTAGAGAATATTTATTTTATAATAATTCAAAATTTTCCTATAGTTATTTGAGTAATATGGATTCAACCAAATATATATTTTGTTATTATAAAATAAATGAAAATATATGATTAAAAAAAAGAAATTAAAAAAAAGGGAGAGAAAACGGAAAACATAGGGTCTTAAGTGGTAATTTTAGCCAAAATTATATTAAAACAATGATAGGTCAGACAATACGCGTTTTCTCCTACCCGGATTGGCATCTCCTTCTCTCTCGCTTCTTCCGCCATTTTTACATAGAGTTTGAACTTTGGAACTCATTTTGATGAGTAAAACATCTCCTAATCATTAAACTTCCTTTATGAAAATTGTTCTACTCCTTTAGATCTATCTAACTGTGTAATTTATTCGAAGGATAGAGCAAATTTCTGGGTTAGGGTTTGTACCAAGTTTTGAGTTTTGACAATATAAAACTATAGAATTGTAAAGCTAAAATAGTGGAATATTTTAATCAGTTTAGTTTTATTTATTGGTTGATTTGAGAATTTTAAATAATTTTCTAGATAGTCAGATTATTATTTAGGATTATATGATTTTTGTATGCATTAAATTTGAGTTTTATAATTTATTTTAGTATATTGGACCCTACATTAATTATTGAGTGGTTTGGATTTATGGTTTATGATGAGATATAAATATTAGGAGTTTTTGGAAGAACTTTAAGTGTTGAAATTTGGTATTCTTGAAAGGATTGAGTGAATAATTATATTTTTGTGATTTCAATAAAGAAAAATAATTTATGGAAAGGAGAAATGTGATTTTTTGCAATAAGAATTGATGATATTTGATTTATGTGATTTTTGTTGGGAATTCTTTTGGAGGTGGAAGAAATTATTTTTGGTTATAATTTTGACAAGAGGAATAGAGCTATTGAAGGATAAAAGTGTAAATGAGATAGATAGTTCGAATTATGATTGTGAGTGGGCAATTATTAGATGACTTAAAATTTAAATAGGAAGTGAGTTTTATTTAAAGTCATATGTTTTTGTTTTCATAGTATTACATTAATATGTAATTAACTTAATTGTGTAGATTGACTATATTTGGTGATTTGAACATTGGACTGTGGATTGTTGTGGTAGTGTACCCTTCCTTTGGCGTGAGGTAATCACTTTCCACTTATTATGCATGCTTGGGATATGTTTGTGAGTGATTTTGAATTTATTTTCATAAAAATATTATTATGTGATAAATCTTACATTAATAATATTGAAAAACGTATTGTGAAATTTGGAGTTGAAGAGTTGATGTATTATAATGGCAATGTTTGCAAATGCTTCTTCATAAATATTCTGGTAATTTGACTGTGACCTTTGAGCATGAAATTATTGGTTGGAAAGTGTTGTGAATATTCATATGTAAATATACAAATGTTGATGACAAATTGTGTATGTGTCATAATTATTGTGATATTGGCAGAGGTGGATGTTGTTATGGAATGGAGGTTATTAAAAAGGAAATAAGGGGGTGAATATTTAGCATGCTTAAAGAGAAAACAAGGATGGAGGACTTTCGGATGTACACTGGATGATCCTAGGCCCATTGTGCTACGAGGGCCCATGACACCTCATTGATGTTGAGGGGAGAACCCGTGGTTCGGACTTGTGCTCTGTGGATCTGGCCAATCCACAACACTTGAACGGTGAGCTCTTTAAGATGGCTACCAGTCATATGGGGCAGCACTAGCCCATGGGTTCAGTCAAAGGAAATAAGGCGGGGGAGTTATAAGGGAGACTCAATGTTTAAGAAAAGTGATCATGTTATTATTGATTCATGTGATTCTTACGATCATTGTGATATATCTATGATGATAATGTTGATGTGTGTGTGTGTATTATTAAATGTGAATAGAGATAACTGTTTGAAAAATTGAGTATGACTTAAGAAGTTATTTTTATATGCAATTGATTCTTTATCTCTCACCAACACTCGCCGGTATGCCTTTTGAGTTGGATTGCTTGTTGCTAAGATTTTTGTCTCACCCTGTTGGTATTAACATTTTTCAGGTGATAGCTCCCGTGCTAAGACTTCTGGGAAGGCTCCGGAGGCTTAAGTTGTGCTATAATCGTTGTATAGCCTCCTTCTTTGTTATATGTGATGCATTGAGTATATTGCCACCATTATAGGGCTCATATTTTGTTATACCCCTAATTGAGATACTTAGACTCATATTTTTGATGAATTATTATTAGAAGGCTAGATACATATCATTGATACTATTATAATATTTTGATGGATCCACTATGCTGTTTTGCGATGGATTGTTGGAAGGAATATGTTTATGCTAGATGAGTCAATATTAGGCTATTGATTTGATATTGGCAATAAATTTGAAAGTTTTGGTCCAATCAATTTGATGCTAATGATTGTTTTGCGTAATGTGAAATATTCTATCTTGTTAGTTAACCTATTTTATAAGTTAAGGATTTTTATAGTTAAAGTTAATTGTGAAATTGCTGTTTACTGAGTTAAGTAACCGGTTAAGAAAGGCCGTTGTTACATATATTACCAGACTTATAGGGCTTGCATACTTTGTTTTCATTTTTATGATTCTACAATGAAACTAGACCTATAATTAATAATTGTCTTTTGGTATGTCTGAGACATGGTGCACTTATGTGATGGATATATGGGAACTTATATATTTTTTATTTAAAGGTTAAATAACTATTTTGATTTTTGTTGGTGACTTGTGGGCATGTTTTGTGCCCTAAGTCACATTGATATTGTGTTAGGTTTGTGAGCTGGGTGTCTCACCCACAGCTCTTATGCCCTGGACCTTGAGGAATTTATAGCCATTGGTATATTTATTATGAGGTTATTTTACCTAGGGGATTACAGGGCACGTGGCCCCTTTGATTGAAAAGGAACGTGGTTACGTGAGGGGTCATCATACTCTTATCACAAACAGTGAAGTCTCCCTTCCTCTTGTTGGTAATTAAAATTACTAATTATAGTAAGATTGTAGTGATTATATTAAATTTTAAAATTAATGTTTGTGATATATATTGAGTTTTCACAATAGATGAATGTAGACGTGTACTAGGATATAGTTAGTTTTAATTCATTTATATTTATGAATTAATGTGCAAATATACTCACTGTATGCCCAAAAAACTGACTAAAGCTAAATCAATCTTGAGCCCAATCTATGGGCCCACGCGAAGATATGATCCACCAACAGTCTAGCGGTTAGAGACGGAGAAGACACATGGAGCCACCTCAGGAGGTTAAGACTTGTCTTCTGCATCTCTGAGATCTCAATATAGATAGTTAGATCCGAGAATCAAGCTATTTATTTTTGCTCTGGTCGGGGATCGTTAAGATCAACTATTTATTTTTGCTCTGTTCTCCATTATAGGCATTCAAAACACATTCGAGCACTCATAACCCTCTCTCACACACACTTTACTACTATGTTATTCTCAGCGGATCAATCACTGCTGTATTATTGACAATCCCACCAATAAAAATTCATCCATTCGTCTTATGTTAAGCCTAGTATATTACAAATATTTTAATTTAAAATAACAAGGTTTTCTTTTAAGTTCACCAAAAAAAAAATTCTTATGACTGGCCAGTTTGCTTAAATTTTATTTCGATTAGGTTCAAGACTTATAATTTTATTCACAAAATATTAATGATTCTTAAAGTGATATCCAAATGAAAAATTATTTTTTAATAGAACCAATTCAATGTTTGGACTACCACTTCTGCATGAAAATATAATAAATTATCTGAATTTTTTTAACTTTATTAACATTACATAAATTTTTTAAAATATAAACATAAATTATACAAACTTTTTTATTAGTTTATAATCTTTTAAATTTTATATTTGTATGTGCAAGCTTTCTTTAACATATATAATAAACTTTTCTTCAGTTTTGTTACAATTGTATAGTTTTATTTTTAATTAAAATATCTATGTAAGTTGCGTAATTTATTAAAATTTAAAAAGCTACTGTATTGTTTTGAACATAGGATGTGGAGATAAAGTAGTAAGCAATGTTTGAGGTTGGGGAGGGGTAATTCAACATTTTGAAATTTATATTTTAAAGTATGACCTTTTTAAATAAATACAATTTTTAGAGTCATTTTCACTAAATATTATTTCCTCTAGGTCCTGAGGTCTAACTTTTCCTTTAAATAATACTTCGTGAATAAAATTATGAGTCCTAAACCTAATCAAAAGAAAAGGCTAAAGTAAACGTTTGGGCATATAAATTTACATCAAGTTTTAGTTTAATTTCTTAAGTTTAAAAAGTACACTTTTAGTTCTTTATTCTTAATGGCCGTTAGTTTTACTTAACTGAAAATGGAAACTTAACAAATTTAAATAGTGATTTTGCTATTAAATTCTGATAACATATGGTTCAATTTTAAAATATTTTTTTTGCTAAAAAAGAGCCAATTTTATTAATCACCAAACAAATTTAGTACACACGCTAATAGCTGAAGCCAAAGAAACACTCAGAAAATCCTAAACATACAAACTATCACACAATTATTTAACAAAACATTCAATAAACCCTAACAATACAACCTAACATACATCTCACACTAAAGAAACATAAATTACACTAAACTAATTAACCATTGAAGCTTTCCTAAAAGAACTATCATTATCCAAAGCCTTCCTTCTCTGCAAACTGACACACATTCTCCTGGCCACTATTCATGCTACTAATTAAACCATCCATCAATATCTCTTTCAAGAAAGGAGGTGCATCTACTATCCACCCATTAGGTTTCTCCTTTATGTTACACATAGCTGCTATAGCATCAGCAGCATGATTGCCTTGGCGAGCCATCAAGGAGAAAACTAAACCTGGCTTCTCTTTAATCAGTAGCAAAATTTCCTGCACAATGGCCACACATTGCCACTCCAACCCTTGTAGTGAATTCTTCAGTATATGCCTGTACAAGACCTCGCAATCTATTTCAATGCAGATTTCGGATCCCATAAACTTGTGATAGATTAGTAGAGCTTCCTTCACAGCCAAGCATTCAACCTCTATTGCAATATAGGCCAACACTCTTTTCCCAAGTCCTCCTACAAATGAACCCGGACTATCTCTACACACCACTCCTATTCCAGCTTTACCAAATTCCTTTTCAAAGACACCATCTACATTAATCTTTATCATGCCTGAGGTTGGTACTTCCTAGTGCTTCTTCCTTTCCAATTGCACTTCCCCTTGCCCCTCCTTTCCTCCATTAACCATAGTTTTAGCACTCCAAACCTCTCTAACTAGAGCCATAGCAATTGCTACTACTCTCTCTGCATCGATCTCAACCTCATTGAATACCCATTCACACCTTGCCTTCCAGATGCCCCAGCAAAATGCAACAACAACAACCTTACTCTATCCATCAATCCTTCTATCTAGAAGTATTCCTTTACTCCACCTCTTGATGTTGGTAATGCGTTCTTTATCAATTCTCAATGACAGGAAGCAGCCAAACTAGTACTTGTTAGCCCAAGGACATAATAATATCATGTGCTCCACAGTTTTTGTTTCAATGCCACATACAGGACATATATCACTTTGCCCACACTTCTTTTTATACAAGGAAGCCTTTGTAGCTAGAGCATCATCCAATATTCGCCACATAAAATGCTTGATTTTAGGAGGTACTTGTAGCTTCCATAAGCATCTCCAAAGTTTCTTAGGGGATACATGAGAAGTGCTAGGCTGTGTAATTCTAGTAGCAGTTACCTCCTCTTTCCCCACATGGTAGCTTGATTTTACACTATACATGCCATCCTTACACTTCCCTCCTGCTTGTTCTTTCCCCACTAGAATTCTGAAATCAAGCTATCTATTTCTTTACAACACTTAAGAGGAAACAAGAAGCTGGGCATCGGGTACATGGGGATTGAGTTTACCATAGCCATTATTAGCACCTCTTTCCCAGCAAATGTAAGCAGCTTCTACTTCCAACCCTGCAACTTCTGTTTTATTTTTAATTTGATAAAGTTTAACGCTACATTTTTCAATCTTCCCCACAGTAGAGGCGAGCCTAAGTACTTCCCTGGTTCACTTGTTGCCTTTAGCATGATATCCCTAGATGTGCTAGCAGAGAAATAGATGCATGATTTGTCCAAGTTCATCTCCTGACTTGAGGCTGCACTGTACATGTCAAGAATTAGCTTTAGAGAAATCAATTTTCCTTCTGCGCATTTAAGAATAAGAGTACATCATTAGCAAGAAAAAAATAGTGTGACAGCATAGGACCTCCCCTGGATAGTCTTAAACCCATTAAATCACCATTATTAATATGATGCTTTATGAGATAAGACATCAACAACCATGGTGAATAGGTAAGGAGATAGTGGATCTCCTTGCCTAATACCTCTTTCAGGCCTTATTCTTGCAACCTTCTTCCTAGAGACTAGCAATTCAAACTCATTGGATGTTACACACTCTATATTCCAGTTCACCCACTTACTACAAAAGCCCATGTGTAAAATCACCTCTCTCAAGAAACCTCCAATCCACACAGTTGTAAGCCTTGCTAAGATCAATTTTCAGAGTTATCTCAGCTCTAGTACCCCTTTTCTTTTGTTTCAGGTACTGGAAGGCTTCATGAGCAATGATCACATTGTCTTGGATCAGTCTCCTAGCTAGAAAGGCTCTCTGCTATTCATTTATGTATTTTCTCATGAGGCCCCTCATTCTTGGTGTCATGATCTTTGCAATGATCTTATATGACACATTGCAAAGACCTATTGGGTGAAATTGATTGACTTCTTCAGGCCTATCAATCCTAGGGACAAGAGGAATGTGAGTTAAATTGATCCTTTTGAGGTGAGCTTGATCCTGGATAAAATCCGACATCATGCTGGATATTTCCTTTTTAACTTCAGACCATGATGCTTGGTAGAATAAAGTAGTAAAGCCATCTGGACTTGAGGCCTTTATGGAACCTACATCATGTATTGCATCTTCAATTTCTTTTTTTGTCACTTGCTTGACTAATAGGCAATTTTCTTTTTCTATAAACACTTTCTTCACATACTTGAGCACCTCATCCATCTGCTCAGTCTTCTTAGGGAAGAAAATCCCTTTGTAGTACTCTTCAAACATCTTATTGATACTTTATGCCTCTTCAACCCAATTGCCTTCATCAGTTTTAAGCATTAAAACTTTATTCCTCATCCCTCTTTGTACAATAGTGTTGTGGAAAATTTTGTGTTACTATCCCCATTTTTGATCCAATTAAACCTTGATTTCTATCACTAAAAAGCTTCCTCTTGGTCCATGCTTCTTCCACCCTCTTCAAGATTGACTTAGCTTCTATTGCTTTTTCTTTGGACCAAATTCCCTCATAACAAGCCTCAAGTTTACTTCTTAACCCATCAATTACTTTCCTATTATTTGCATTCTTTTGCATTTGTTCAGCCTTTTACCACATCATGAACTCCATTCAATATTGCCCTTTATTCAATATTCCAGCCTTCCTTCACTGTGCGCTTATATCGATCATGCTCCACCCATGAGACATTGAATTTGAACATTCTCAAGGGTTTTTTTCATCTTGGTAAAAGCAATCAACAATTAACAAGTAATGGTCTAATCCAATGGGCTCAATGTGAAGTACTTGAACCCTTTCGAAATTCTCCCTAAAGGCAATGTTTCCAAAGCCTTTATCAATTCGTTCTTAGACATTGGCCCCTCCAAATCTTCTGTTATTCCATGTGAATCTAGCTCCCTTAAATCCAAGGTCAATCAATCCACATTCATCATTTAATGTTTGAAAACCAATAACTATTCTTGCATTGATAGGCTTCCTCCCTCCAAATCTTTTGTTATTCCATGTGAATCTAGCTCCCTTAAATCCAAGGTCAATCAATCCACATTCATCATTTAATGTTTGAAAACCAATAACTGTTCTTGCATTGATAGGCTTCCTCCCTCCTTCTCTTATGACCCTACCTCATTAAAATCTCCAAGACACAACCACGCACCCTTCACACCTTTAGCTATTGACCTTAGTCGGTTCTACACAGTAGGTTTCTCTTCCTCTTTAGGAGCTCTATACACAAAGGTAATGAGCTCTGACATATTCATTGTTAGAGACCTTGCTTTAACGTGAATCAGGTTTTTAGATTGGTATATCACCTCCATATTGATTCCATCACTCCACCACAGTGCTAAGCCTCTAGCTGAACCTCTAGGCTCCACATACATCTCGTTCTCCAATCCACAAACTCTTTTTATTATTTTCAATTTCCTGTTTCTCATTTTGATTTCCATTAAGTATACAATGGAGGGTTTGAATTTCCTATTACACTCCTTGAGGTTTTTAGCTGTCAAGGCCACCCCCAAGCCTTGGTAGTTCCAAGCTAGGATCTTCATTGCTCTATGGGGGCTATTAGAGGCCAGCTACCCATGCCTTCAGCTTCCACATCTTCTTTCTCTTTCTTCTCACCATCTTCCTTTTCTCCCCTTCTTGATGTAGTTATCTCCATTATCTTTCTCCCTTTGGTTGCTCTCCTCATTCTTGCCTTTACTTTCCTGAGGTTGCTGACTGATTTGGTGATAATAGAAGGTGACAAGGTCTTCTCATCATCCCTTCTTCTCCTTTTGCTTGATTGTGCTTTCCATTCCTCTTCATCTTTTCTCTTTAGATTTATGTTGCCAAAGTCATCAGTTATCTTCAGCATATCCCCTTTCACATATAGCATTATGGATTTCTTATTAGCATCTTCTTCGAGAGGTAATTCCATAGAATAGCCATATTCTTGTGTAGAGTTTAGAGTGCCTCCTGAACCACTATGCTTGGGTTCTAGTCCATTCTTCTCCTTATAGTTGTTTGGGCCATCTTCTTCATACTATGAGTTCCCAGCATTTAAGGTGTCTCTCATATCATCAACTTCTTCTACATGAGCCTTACCATTATTCATCATCTGAGGTCGATTTGTGCTCCTCAACTTCATTTCCTTTTTAGCCTTATCCTCCATTCTTATACTTCCTCTTTTCTCATCTAGGGTGATGGACAATAGATCCACCACATTTCTTCAATCATCTTTCTTCTTAATTCTCATCTCCTGTTTTATCTTCTGCCACTTGATATTAATCTCAGACCACCCTTCCATGACCACTACTAGCGCCTTTTCCCACGTTTTAACTTGTTTAGTAGTGGTCCAGCTACCAAAGCGAGGCTTCTCAGGATTTGGTATTAACATTAGCATCAGAGATGAACATGTTCTAAAGTCATATGCAACATTACCAAACCGATTACAAAAGTCCTGAATCTTCTCATACTTGATTGCCGTCTAGCTTCTTGTATTATTCAGCTTCGAGATTCAGAATTCTGAAATTAAAGGCCATTTGAGATTTAGTATTACATGAATACGTAAATAGCTACATAACATACATTCACAATGTTTTGGATCCTCTACCCTAACCACTTCACCAATCCTATTTCCCAAGCAAATGGCATTAACCAGATTCGTTGCTTCTAGCGGTACATGTAACACCAAGCACTGCTAGGACCTAACACCCTAAGGGACCCTAGAGTGAGTGAAGGGAGGTGGGAGACGTAGTAGGCAAGGTATGCTTAAGTCCCACATCGGTTAGACTCGTCTAAAGTGAAGGCCATATATGTAGTCGAGGCGTAACCTTTGACATTCGTGACACCTTTTGAGTGACTATGGGATCCCAAAAGGATAAAACCCTGTGCCTACGAGCGGCTAAACAGGGATAATACCTCAGGATGTTGCAATATGGTATTAGAGCCGAGGACGGCTCTTTCCGTTGGTGGGGAGAGTGTAACACCAAGCGCTGCTAGGGCCTAACACCCTGAGGGACCCCAGAGTGGGTGAAGGGGGGAAGGAGACGCAGTAGGCAGGGTATGCTTAAGTCCCACATCGGTTAGACTCATCCAAAGTGAAGGCTATATATGTAATCGAGGCTTAGCCTTTGACATTCGAGGCTCCTTTTGAGTGACTATGGGATCCCAAAAGACAAAACCCTGTGCCTACGGGTGGCTAAACATGGACAATACCTCAGGATGTTACAATATACTTTTCTCAAAAATAATATAACTGATAACCCTACAGTGATAGCTACTATCAAACTTTTGGCTCCTTCCCTTCACGCTTTGAACCACTAAATTCCTCTCCTGAAAATGGTAAACATTGATAGGGTGAGACATAAAATCCCAATAACCAATAATCAATTCATAGAATATACAATACGGGATTATAAGATAGTGAAGCAGTGCTAAAATGTAATACTCAAACAGAATTAATGTTTCTCATCCAATACAATCATATTCCACAAGTAATCCCTCCATCCTACTCCTCCATATCACTCCATGACGTGGATTCGGCTTAATACACTGAGCAACCGGGCCAAGGTCCAACAGCAACATTAGTCCAACCGGTCCCCCTTCGTTCTCCCTCCTGGGTCTAGAATCAAAGGGTGTCTAGCCTCCCACTTGGGTCTAGACTGGCCTCCTTCCTAGGTCTAGGCTGACTCCCCACCTGGGTCTGAATCACAGTAAAGCCAACCACTATGATCAGTAGTAAAGGTAACTGCGAATACAACAAAAGCCCAATCATCACAAGATCAACCAAACTACTTCAACACCACCTAATATTCCAATCTCCCACAGATACATTAATTCACAATTTCTTCCAACTAATGATAAGTCATAAACAATTCATCGTGTATATATGCCTTTATGTAAAACATATACTTTCAAAATACTTCCCACTTCACTGAGATTGAATACGTAAATATAGAGATAGTATTCACAATAAATAATTAAGGTATCGAAAATACCTTACAATCCATGCAAGCATATAAAATGAATTAGCCATGGTTACCTTAACTCTAAGATACTCGTGAGCTCAAACCAAGAAAGCACCAACCACACTCAAATCAATCTACACAATGATATAGATGCAAATTTAACACATGAATTAAATATTTAACTTAATTATATTCATTTAAAAGCTCGAAATAATTATTTAAAATTCATACTCCTCAATATGCTCCCAACTATTTAACTAACCTAAATTTAATTATTCCTCTCAACCCAACAATTCAATAAAAACGCAAATTTGCTTTACTTTGTCAAAAGCTCCAATTTAAAGTTTAGTATTTAAAATATAAAGTTGCTAAATTATAGATCCTTAATTTATTCAACATTCTAAGCTTGTTAAAACTTCAAGAATATCTTCAATAGCACTAGTAAATTATTTAACTTAAATTTAATAGATGCAAACAATCTATATATAAAAGAAATTATAACCTGCTCAAATCAATTATTTATTTTACATTACTATGATACTCATATCATAGATCCAGATTAGAGAAAATTAACAATTAAATCCCTATCTATCTTTCATTAGACAGTTATGGCTAAAATTCAATATTTGTCTAATACTCTGAACCTAAAAAATTCATCTAATTAGTATCATATTACTATCATTAGAAAGAGAAAATTATTTAAAAAAACTTTTATAAAAGAAGTTTAATGAAAAAAAAAGTAGTTTTGATTACCTAATTGATCCCAAAACGAAGTTCTACTTCTTAAAGCTGCAGCTCGACGCCGCTGGGGGAAAAGACACGCTGAAACCTAATTTCTACAGTGCACACGATGTGAGGGGTATTTAAATACTCCCCCCTCACGTAATGCACTGACCGACGCCTCTCCCTGTTTTTTTTTATATATATAGATATATATTACTAAGGGGCCACGTGCCCCTATTATTATTTTCTTTTTTTTTCTTTTTCTTTTCTTTGTTTTTTTTTCTTTCTTTGTTTTTTTTTCTTTATATATATATATATATATATTTTTATAGTTTCTTTAATTCATATCTCTCATTTAGATAAATTCATTTTGACTCGGATGATTATCGAACAAATTATATTTAACATAAATATTATTTCTAAATAATAAATAAATCTTTTAAATAAATAATTATTTTCCAAATATAATTAAATCCTTTAAATAAAAATTAGGATGTTACATGCCCCTTTAATCACATATTATATTTCATGTGTTTTTTTATTCTTTGTCTATTATTTTTTTAATCCTTTCCTTTCATTTTTTTTTTGAAATTTTTTATTTCATTTCTTTATTTATAAATTATTTTTATTCTTATAAATTCCACTTAATATTGAATAACTTTTTTTAATAATAGTAATGATAATACAAATATTTAAATCTTATAAGTCAATAAATATTGGTCTAATTGATAAAAAAATTAATTCATAACCCAAAATATAATGTTATGACTTCAAATTCCACTGCAAGTATAATAATGATTTTATTAATAGGCTATGTGTAAGAATATCTATAATTATTTAGTCAACTAGTTTTTATACTTTATAATTTGGTTACAACTCAATCCCACAATATATAAGTAAACATTTTTTTTTTTTGGAAAAGAGAAATAAGCATTAATTACTAAATTAACCTAATAATATTTATTATTAAAAAGGGAAATATTAATTTAAAAAAACGGAGAAAAAGTAATTTAGTAGACGGAGAACAAAATAAAAATAATGAAATATAATATTATTAAAGAGGCACGTGTCCCCTAAATGAAAAAGGAAAGATGATCACTTGAGGGGTACTATGTACTCAGTGCACCATCTCGTCTATGATCTCCCCAATTAAATGGCACCAACTCATTCTTACATGGCATCTCCATCAAACCGTGGGTCCCATATTTTTAATTTTTAGAATTTTTCTCTCCATTAATTAATTCATTTCTCTTGCTCCCACGTTCACTCCCAAATTCTAAAAGTTAAAAAATGTAGGACCCACGGTTTATTATTGTCCGACGTAGATGTCACGTAAAAATGAGTTGGTGTGGTTTGATTGGTAAGAGTATAAATGAGGTGGTGTACTGTTTGCACCTAATAATGTCTCTCTCTCTCTTATAGTGCGATTCATTTCTTCTCCTCGAGTTCGCCATTTCAGACCGAAGTTTCTTCATAAACAGAAACAGTGAAGCCTCTCACTCTCATAAAACTACTCCCTTTTTTTACTAAACTCTCCATTTGTTAGCAGCGCCGTCGTCCTTCATTGTAACACTTTGGTGGGTTTTCTGCTCCTCCGTCTCTTATCGATCTCACCTTCTTCTTTCACAGGATCACTCTTCCCTCATTGCGAGATCTCTGTGGGGTTATTGTATATTTTGCAAAACCTTGGTGATTGATGTAATAGCATGAAACCTAACGATTTCTTTTTGGAATTAAAGGGGCGTGCTCTTTAGGCTTGATGTTACAAGCACTAATAAGTTGAAATCTCATTTGAATCTGCTTTGTTTTTTATCTGGTGTTGTTGAAATCTGATTTGATTGTTATATTTGCTAAATCTGTATATTTTCCTCAATTGATTCATCTTTGTTGAATGTAGGCAGGTATAAAACATGATCTACGCTGGAATTGACACATTCTACCTCCTTGACGAGCGGCTAAAGAATTCACCTTCTCAGAAAGATGTCATAGATGAAGCCACTGAGACCACCCTTAGAATCTATGGTTGTGGTCTCATCCAAGAAAGAGGCATTTTGCTTCGGTTGTATCCTTTTCTTGGTATTCAGTTCTTCATAATCGTGTCTGTGTAAGCTTATATTCATTTAGTTTAGAATTCAATTTCCTTCCTTAATTTTCTGGCACACCACAAGCAGTCATGGCCAATGGGCAGGTTCTGTTTCATCATTTGTGCTGTAAGAAGTCATTTTCGCGGTTCAATGTGAAGGTGATTATCGTATAATTGTTAGAAATTTTTAAAATAAAAAGATGTATTTTTTCAAAGAAAAAGATGCAATGCCCTTAGAAAATAAATATTTGTTTGAAGGGTTGTGTAGGGAATTATAATCCTAAAGTCATGTATATAATGATGTAACTACTATTTGTTTGAAGGGTTGTGTAGGGAATTATAATTCTAAAGTCATGTATCCCTACATGTATAATGATGTAACTACTATTTGTTTGAAGGGTTGTGTAGGGAGTAATAATCCTAAAGTCATGTATCCCTACATGTATAATGATGTAACTACTATTTGTTTGAAGGGTTGTGTAAGGAGTTATAATTCTAAAATCATGTATCCCTACATGTATAAAGATGTAACTTTTCTTTGAAAAGTCATTAGTTGTGACTCTTTATTGAAGTGGTATGATTATGACTTTTAATTGAAAAGACATTACTTCAAAAGGTACCATTTCAAGACATCTCTTTACACTTTATAAATACCCTCCCCATCACTCCATTTGCACACACAATTTTTCACACAACAAGATCAAACCCATTGTCTTTCTCTTTGAGTGCACACATAAAAAAAGCCAAACTATCACTTTGTAAAAGCCTTTGTTGTCTTGGCTTAGGAATAGGTGGGGGCGAATTAAGCCTAAAGGAAAGTGTTGCCAACGCCTTGGAGACTTCGTGCACAACTTTCTTTTTCATTTCTTCTTCTTGTACTTTTCAGATAGTCATTCCCACCAACAGTCTTTATGCTTAAATCTAAATACAAATGGCTTCTTTGAAGGAGTTGACTACAAATTTTGTGAAGTTAGAAAAGTTTGAAGGAGGCAACTTCTTAAGATGGCAGAGGAAGATGGAGTTTTTTCTCACAACTCTAAATGTGGCTTATGTCTTCACCACTTCCAAGCCTAAGAACGAGAAAATGAAACTATTGCTGATATTAGAAAGAGATAGAAATGGGAGAATGATGATTTCATCTACATCGGACATATCCTAAATGGGCTCTGTGACGCTTTGTTTGATGTCTATCAGGATTCAGTATCCGCAAAGGATCTTTGGGACAAACTTGAGACAAGGTACATGCAAGAAGATGCAACAAGTAAGAAGTTTCTTGTTTCTCATTTCAATAACTATAAAATGATTGATGGAAAATCTGTCATGGAACAATTGCATGAGGTAGAACATATTTTGAATAATTTTAAACAACACAAAATGAATATGGATGAATCTATTGTTGTCTCCTCAATCATAGACAAACTTCCTCCTTCTTGGAAAGACTTCAAAAAGAGTCTTAAACACAATAAAGAAGACATCACTCTTGAATAGTTGGGAAACTATCTTTGCTTAGAAGAAGAATATCGAAAGCAAGATGAGGCAAAAGATGCAACTGCTCGTGAGAAAGTCCACATAATGGAGGAAGGACAGTCCCACAAGACCTCAAAGAAAAGAGGGAAGGAGAATGACAAATCTCAGGTGCAATATGGTCACAAAAGTAAGAAAAACAAAGGTACTTGTTTCTTTTGTGGAAAAACAGGACATTACAAAAAGGAATGTCGTTTCTTCAAAAAGAAGAAAGAGAAAGAAAATAATACATCCACAAAAATTGACAATCTTGTGGCTATGATTTCTGAGATTCACTTGGTTGATAACGATGAGTCATGGTGGGTGGACTCCGGTGCAACTCGCCATGTGTGTAAGAACAAAGCCTTCTTTAAGACATTGAAAGAAGAAGAAGAAGATGTGCTTTACATGGGAAATGCTTCAAGTGTTCAAGTTAAGGGTAAAGGGACTGTGAAATTGAATTTACTTCTGGAAAAACACTCACATTAAGAGATGTATATTATGTGCCAGAGGTTAGGAAGAATTTAATTTCTATACCAATACTTAATAAGTTTGGGTTTAAGTCTATATTTGAGGAAGACAAGTTTGTTCTCACTAAGGGTGGAATGTTTATAGGGAAAATGTATTTTTGTGAGAACATGTTCAAGTGTAATGTTGCTAAAATTAATAATAATATTTATAGTTCTGCTTATACTGTTGACTCTTGTAATATGTGGCATTATCGTTTGGATCATGTTAATTTTAGAAAATTAAATGATATGATGAATCTTGAATTAATTCCAAAATCTATTAGTAATAATAAGTCTTGCACTACATGTATGATGACTAAAATAATAAGACAGTCTTTCCCTAAAGTAGACAGAAGTTCAAGAATATTAGAATTAATTCATTCTGATGTTTGTGATTTGCATGGTTGGCCTATATTAGGCAGTAAAAAGTATTTTGTAACTTTTATTGATGATTACACTAGATATTGTTATGTTTATTTAATGAATTCAAAGGATGAAGTTCTAGACAAATTTAAAATCTTTAAATCTGAAGTGGAAATTCAATGTGAAACCTTTATTAAATGTATTAGGACAGATAGAGGGGGAGAATATTATGATCCAAAATATTTTGAATCTGTAGGTATAATACATCAAGTAATTGCCCCTTATTTCCTACAACAAAATGGTATAGCCGAAGGAAAAATAGGATTCTTGTAGAAATGGTAAATGCCATGTTATCTTACTCTGATTTATCTAGTGGATTTTGGGGTGAAGCATTACTAACAGCATGTCATATATTAAATAGAATTCCTAATAAAAGAAATAAGATAACCCCATATGAATTATGGAAGAAAAGAAAACCCAATCTCAGTTATTTGAGAGTTTAGGGATGCAGAACAATAGTTAAAGTTCCAGAACCCAAAAGAAAGAAATTGGGTGAAAGGGGAATTGAATGTATCTTCATAGAATATGCTGAAAATAGTAAGGCATATCGGTTTTTGGTAATTGAACCAAATGATTCATATCCTATCAATAAAGTAATTGAGTCAAGGGATGTAATTTTTCAAGAAGAAAGGTTTAGTTCAATTTCGAAACCCAATGATATTTCTTTTTCAAATAGAAAGGAAAATCCAGAGGAAAAAGTTTCTAATGAAAACATCGCAGAAGAAATAGAACTTAGGAAAAGTAAAAAGGTTAGGAAAGCAAAAACTTATGATTCAGACTTCTTTATGTTTCTTGTTGAAGGGACTAGAGAAGAGGTTGAAAATTATCTACCTATTTGTTTTAATTTAAAACATGATCCTAAAACATTTGAAGAGGCTCTGAAGTCTCAGGATGCTGCATTCTAGAAAGAGGCTATACAAGATGAAATGAATTCAATAATAGGAAATAGAACTTGGAAACTAGTAGACCTACCTCCTGGTTCTAAACCTATTGGTTGAAAATGGATTTTCAAAAAGAAATTAAAAGTAGATGGATCTATAGATAAATTTAAGGCTAGGTTGGTTGCTAAGGGATTTACATAAAAAGAATGAATAGATTATTTCGATACATATGCACCGATTGCAAGAATTTCCACCATTAGAGTGCTTATGACACAACCGGAAGGGTTTGTGGTCCCTGGTCAAGAACACAAAGTGTGTAAATTAATTAAGTTTCTTTATGGACTTAAGCAAGCCCCTAAGCAGCGGAACAAAAAATTTGATGAAGTAATTCTAGCAAATGGATATAAAATCAATGAATTTGACAAATGTGTTTATACCAAGTTTCAAAATAGAAAAGGCGTCATGATTTTCTTATATGTGGATGACATGTTAATTTTTGGTATTGATATGGATGAAGTAAATAAAACAAAGAAATTATTGTCTGAACATTTTGACATGAAAGATATGGGAGAAGCAGATGTCATACTAGGAATCAAAATTATTAGAAATAACAATTGTCTTGGTCTTTCTCAATCTCATTACATTGAAAAGATATTAAAGAAATTTAGTTGTTTTGATTGTTGTCCTGTTTCTACTCCATTTGATTCTAGCATGATGTTAGTACCAAATAAAGGTTGTCCAGTGAGACAACATGAATATTCAAAGATAATTGGATGCTTGATACATGCTATGACATGTACAAGACCAGACATAGCATATGCTGTAGGAAGATTAAGCAGGTATACAAGCAATCCAAGTGAGATCCATTGGCAAGCCGTGAAAAGAGTAGTAAAGTACTTAAAAGGGACAATTAACTATAGTTTGACCTATAGTGGTAATCCTTCAATTTTGTAAGGATATACAAATGCCAGTTGGATAACTTACTCCGAGGATCATGCTTCCACAAGTGGATGGGTCTACACCTTTGGTGGAGGTGCTATTTCCTGGGGATCAAAGAAACAGACCTGCATTGCTAACTCTGCAACAGACTCTGAGTTTATAGCATTAGCTGCAAGTAGTAAGAAAGCAGAGTGGCTTAGAAACTTATTACTTGAAATTCCTATATGGTCTAAGTCGATGGCACCAATATCTATCAATTGTAATAGTTAGTCTGCTCTTGCAAGGGCTTATAGCCAAGTTTATAATGGAAAATCACGACATATTGGCCTTAGACATAGCTATGTAAAGGATTTAATTTTAAATGGAGTAATATCCATAAGTTATATAAGATCTTATTTAAATCTTGTAGATCCTTTGACGAAAGGTCTGATAAGGGATATGGTGTTAAAAACATCAAAGGGGATGGGTTTGAAGCCCTATAACCTTAGTCACCAATAGTGGAAACCCAACTCACACTTGACCATCCTATCAAGTCTTGAGTTCAATGGTGAAAGTACGCTATCAGAGTGATTGCAAGTACTTAACATTTTTGTACATCCCAAGGTTGAAAAGTGCTTGGTAACCATGTGATTAAAAGGGAAAGGTTGAGCATTAATTTAGCTCTTAATAGACCTGTAAGCATATATTTGCTGGAGCATCTATCATGGTGGTGCTCTTGATGGAGTCTACCTATAGGAGAGTGAAGTGGGGCCGCTTCTAAGAGTCTAAGGGCTTGACTTTGAAAGCTCTCATGAAAAGGATATGGACACAAGGCCATAAACGTATCATTTAAAGTGGCATACAATGGCCCGAGATCTCATGCGTAATTCATGCACACCTATTTATATGGGATAATTGGTTCAAAGCTTAGTCTACCACATTATTTCGAATGGGTGAAATCGTGTCTTAGGTAAAGGTTCAAATCTTCGAGGTACCTTTACTGACAACATGAGATTTCCAAAGTGATAAGAGTTTTAATCATTTTAAAAATGGTGGGGGATTGTTAGAAATTTTTAAAATAAAGAGATGTGTTTTTTCAAAGGAAGAGATGCAATGCCCTTAGAAAATAACTATTTGTTTGAAGGGTTGTTTAGGGAGTAATAATCCTAAAGTCATGTATCCTTACATGTATAATGATGTAACTACTATTTGTTTGAAGGGTTGTGTAAGGAGTTATAATTCTAATGTCATGTATCCCTATATGTATAAAGATGTAACTCTTCTTTGAAAAGTCATTGGTTGTGACTTTTTATTGAAGTGGTATGGTTGTAACTTTTAATTGAAAAGACATTACTTCAAAAGGTATCACTTCAAGACATCTCTTTACACTCTATAAATACCCTCCCCATCACTCCATTTGCACATATAATTTTTCACACAACAAGATCAAACTCATTATCTTTCTCTTTGAGTGCACATATAGAAAAAGCCAAACTATCACTTTGTAAAAGCCTTTGTTGTCTTGGCTTGAGTTTTGGGAGTGCAATCCATGCTCAAGGGTCTCTATTGTATCCTGCAGGAAATTCGCCGGTTTACTCAACTTGCACCCTGTAATATAGGAATAGGTGAGGGTGAATTAAGCCTAAAGGAAAGTGTTGCCCACGCCTTGGAGACTTCGTGCACAACTTTCTTCTTCATTTCTTCTTCTTGTACTTTTCAGAGAGTCATTCCCACCAACAATAATAAGATATACTCTATTTCCCCTCGTTTCTCTTGTTTTTGATTCTTTTCTTTTCTTTTATTTACAACTCACCTGTTGGCAATCAATGGGGAGACTTCATTTGGAATTTGACAAATTCAGATAATTTTCTCTCGTTCGATTTGTTACAATAATTGATAAGAAAATGTTCTGTGTATTATTTTTGCATAACCAGTCGTCGGTCTAGCTTTTAGGAGTTGTTATAGCTTACTTCCTTCTTACTTAGGGCATTCATTCTGCACTGTCAAAACCTGTTGCAACCTCTAAGCTTCCCCTTCTTGGAGGAAAAAGTATATATGCATTCTATTCTATGTTTAATGGTCTCTTAACTTTTTATGATGCAGCTTGCGCACTACTTTGTGTGTTCGATTTAAGAGTGAGGTTGTGGCTTGTGGAGTTGTATATGCAGCTGCTCGCAGATTCCAAGTACCCCTTCCTAATCCTGAGAACCCTCCATGGTGGAAGGTATTTGATGCCGAGAAATCTGGGATTGGTGAAGTCTGTAGGGTTCTAGCTCACCTGTATAGCCTTCCAAAGGCACAATCTAATATTGAAGTAGGCGGTAGTAGCTAGGGTGCATTGGTAAAACAAGCCATTCATAAGATGGGAGAGTCCAAGATTGATGATGATTCAAAGAGCATAGCCACAGAGGAAGAGGCTAAAATCCAAATCTGATCATAAAGTAGAGACCAGTGGGGAGGCACGCAGGGAAAGGGACAGGGACTGCACAAAAGCCCGAGATCGTGAGGGGGGAAGGGATTCTGACAGAAACAGAGACCCAGAGGAAGTGGATAGGTCACCGTTCTAGACATAGAACAAAGGATTCAGGTATGGTTTTGATTTGTTTTTAAACTGAAATTCCGTTTTGATTAGTTATGGATAGAGGATTTTTCAATTCAGTTATTGGTTTTTAATTCAGTTTCTCTAATCAAATCGCGCGTTCCCATTCATTTGTCAATGTACCATCAGTATGACTATAAATTCCTTACATTTTATTTTTATATAGCTGTAAGTGGCAGGTTACCGAAAAAGATTTGACATGAGGACGTTTTAACAGTTTTGTTTTTGAGAAATATTTCGTTTGTGAATGACTTGATTAATTTTAATCTTTTTTTGGCAGGTTATCTCTTGTCTGAAGTATTTTTTCCTCCTCCTGGACATTCTGAGAAATCCAAGCCTCACAGCAATTTTTCTCAGACTTGGGTTCATCCAAAGGAACACCACCAGTGAGAAACAAAATGTGCTGGGAGTGAGGAAAAGAGGAGAAATAAGAAGATGATGAAAATAGTTATGGACACTAGGCATCCTCCTTTTGTAAGCAATTTTGTAAATATAGTTTTGGACGCTAGGATAGGATTCTTTGAAACAATGACCTTTTGTTTTTTTGGTAGAAATCAAAATGTTATAATTCCTATCAAAGGATTGAAATAACAGTTTTCTCTTTTGATTTCACTAAAATAAGATCTTATCGTGAGCGGTCAGTTTGGTTTTTATTAGGTTTAGAATTTTATTATTCATGAAATATTTTGTTGAAATAAATATTTATATGATAAATTAAATATGCTTCTACTGTCAAAATGCAGGCTACATAAGTCCACTCTGTTTAGCCCAGCCTGCCAGCTATATATATAATTTAAAAAATTTAATTTTCAAAGTAAAACTTTTAAAAAGTTAAATCTTTCAAAATGTTAAATTCTTGTAAATCATAAAGCACAGTTGTGCATGTTTATTTCAAACTTTTAATAATAATAATAATATTTATATATCATAAACAAATTTTTTTAAAAAAATGTTTAAAATTAAAATATATAAAATTTATTAAAGATATTATAATTACTAATTAATATATAAAAATCAACTCTGAAGATGTTTTCTTTTTAGTTAATCAACTTCATATTGATTATGTTTGTAAATATTTATTTTGCTTACCAAAGGTTTTGCGATATATACTAAAAACAAAAATTTTTAAACAAAATAAAAGGGTGGACTAAGGTTGGGGTTTTGGAAGCTGTCAAAGTGCAAGTTGCATAAGCTCATATCGCATCGCTCGTGGGTTGACCCGCTTTACTAGTTTTACATATCATCTATTTTTAAAAACTTATATTTTAACCTAATTTCTATCACTATTAAAAATATTCCATTAAAGATTCCAAGTTAATTAATTTAAATTGTTTTAAGAATTTAACAATATAAATTTGTCTTCGTAATCTAATTCTCGACCCAGTTTTTCCCTCCTTGATTTGGAATTACAACATTTGAATCAAGTTTTCCATGAAAAAATTATTTCGTTTGTTTTTTTTTTCCTTTTGTGTTTCTTGTTTCAGTGTTCTCTTTTCTTGTGGATTCAATGTAATATGGCTCAAGTTAGGATTAATATATATTACATATTGTACTCAATGTAAGAGGTGGATAAATTACTTTAAAATATTTATATTTATGATTTTTCTCTAAATTAATTTAGATGACTTATAAACTGATAGATAATCTATTGTTACACATAAATACTTTTATGTAATTTGTTTAACTTCTTTAACCTTTCAAAAAAATTAAGAGACTTTCATATTAAGAATAAAATGTAGTATATCGTATTGTTTAGTATTAATCTACCTAATGACTTGTGCGTGTCTATATGATGCTCTTATAATAGCAATGGTTAAAAACATTCCAATTAATTGGTTTCTCATTTTGGATGATTAAAAAATAAGAATTTCCATTCCCTTGACCAACTTCAAAACATACATTTTAGTTCAATTTTTAAAGCCATAAAGAATATTTCATTAAAAATTCTAAATTGCTTGATTTTATTCGTTTAATTTTAATTAATTTAAAATTATTAAAATATTAATTTGTTCACATAATCTAATCATCTAATAGTTCTCTCCTTCTTTCATTTATAGGAATTTTAAATAATCAAGTATGATCTAAATCATACAAAACTCTTGTAAACTTGGGGTCAATTGCATATAACCACCTCTAATTGACATTTCAAAATTTAAATTTAACCTCCTTAATGTATTATTTGTTTATGGCCGCCCTCTCATCATTAAGCAATTTAAACTTATTAAAGAGAATTATATGCAACTGAATTAAAGTTTATTATAGTTTTATAAAATTAGTGAGTTATAGGATAGTCTGTGGTTTTTTAAATTGATATGATATGGCAATTTTTATTGAAATGATAACCGCAACTTAATGGTAAAGGGCCCTTGACAAACAAATAAAAGGTTAATTGAGGGAATTAAATGTAAACTTTGAAATGTCAAATGGATTATATACAATTAACCGGAAGTTCAGGGAATTTTATATAATTAAAATTTAAATAAATATATTTAAAGAAAAAAAAAGTGAGGTTCTGCGTGTTTAAAATAAAATAGAGGGAAGGTTAACAGATTTTACAAATATATTTACTATCAATTTCTCACCCTAAGATACATACACACACAGAATCACGCAAACATAATTACAATATATTCAGGCCATAGATTAATTGATGAAGGATGATTACTATCACTATGAGGGTCCAAAGAATGATTTGATAATTGCCAAAAGTCCTCATGACAAATGAACATAATAAAGTATATTATCATTTTTTTCATTAGAACTCATCATTGCATACTTTTCGGTTGTCATTGGACTTTTCGGTGATTAAGTTGCTTTTTTGTTACGTCATAGTAATCTTTTCCATTGATGGACCCTACTTTCAAATTGCCTCTTATATTTGGCGAGTTATTCTTCCTCTAATCGAATATTCATCATTCCACAGGACACTAAAATTGCCAACAGCTTGAGAAGTTACCTTCACTATCCAATCCCATATCCTATGAAACACTAGTTTGAGAAAGTGACGTGCGAGTATTAGAGGCAGTGAAGCCCAAATGATGATCAAGATCCACACAAGAAGCATTTTTGGAAGTAAGATTGACAATAGAGGCGCTGAAGAAAGTGATCCAAACACAAGTAGTGTGCTGTTGAAAACGACGTCGTAATTGCCTCTGATGAGACTGAGTCGAAGTGAACTCTTCTTCACACCAAGCACTGTACTGTAGAAACAAATGGCTATTATGAAGACCCACATGTTCACTGGGTGAGAATCAGCTAGGGATTTAGTTTTGGTTTGGTACTCAACTGGGATCACACCAAGAAGTAGTGGATCTAGAAATACGAACACAGCATGACCTGGAATTGATGAACTGATCATTCCACTATTATTATTATTATCATCATTCCCTTCGTGGATTCTTATAGCACGCGAAAGGCTGCAAGAAATACCAATGATAAATTAATACTCACCTCCAATCCTTAATTAATACAAGCCCCAATTAACAATTTTTAGAAATCAAGGAAGATAAATAAAGGGAGAATCCTACACAAATCCAGTAGAAATACACAAATCTTAATTTAGGCCTATACTTTAATCAAATCCCTAATAAAGCCTGTAGGCCTTATTTGGTATTTTTGAATTTCGTAATTTTACAAATACACCCTTTTCATTTTTCTCGTCTTCTTCTTTTTTTTTACCCAACCCTTTTTCTCCTTGTTATTTTCTTGATAAGATCTTTCCTCCTTACTTTATGTCTTCCCTTTATTTTTTAATTTTCTAGGAAAGTGCAACTAGGATAATTATTCTTTGTCATAATAATTACTAAAATATTTAAATACTTTTGTTGCTTGTTTGTATATTAAAAATAACAAAATAAATAAAAATTGAATAAAATAGTAAAAAATTCAGAAGAAAAAAATTCAAAAATAAAATAGCAATTTACCAATTGACGCTCAAAAAAATTTTGTTGAACCTTTCATAACAATTTTTTTTGCAAAAATTTAGAGCAAAATAGTAATTCATAAGTTATGGTTAAAAGATAAATTATCAAAATATATTCTTAATATTATTGAAAGTCAACTCAAAATTAAAAGTTGATATCCCAATAATTCAATGAGGCGTAGATTTTGGCATTAGGATGAAGAAAATTTGTATTTAAAAAATTGCCACACACATACCTTCAAGTTTTGTTTTTAATGACAAAGGGATGTTTCGGTCTTTTAACAATATTTAAAAATCCCTGCTAAGGCCTATAGGCCTTATTAGAGATTTGATGAAAGTGTAGGCCTGAATAAAAATTTGTACATTTCGACTGGATTTAATAAGTATTTTCCCATAAATAAACTACTTTAGATTATACTGTATATTATGAAGAACTGTGCTTATATCAATTTCGTTATATCTATTATGTCAAGTTGTTGAATTATACTTAATCATATATGTTATATCCTTTTCATGTGGATTTATATTAAAATGAAACCATTTCAAAAATGAAGACACACGATCACATGTGATTGGAGAACTTGACATAGTGAATATAAGGAACTTAACCTAAGTTTTCTCATATCTTGAAAACTTATGTGTATCATTAGATTATATATCAGTTTATAATTTAAATAAATTAATTTAAGAAAAAAAATATAAATATATCAATTTATTTAACTTCTTTAATCTCACCAAAAAATTAAATGGGACTTATATTAAACAATGAAGGCACTATGATCTTTATGTATAGTTTGACCCATTCTAATAACAAAATGTCAAATTATATTAAACGGTATAATGCAAAAAAATCACGCACTCCTCTTGCACTCAGCTTCAATTCCCCTTCGGGGTTTTTTCCCCTCTGCTAGGGCTTTGTCTTGCGTGGTCGAGCTGTGAGTGATGCACCTGTGGGGCTTTCAATCCTGGGTCTCCTCTTCTCCTCTTGTGGAGCTTCATGATTGTATCCCTGTTGAGTGGGTTTCGGAGGATCTGACTTTGAAATGGCTCTCTGAAGGGGACAATCAGGGCGGCGAACAGTTTGGTCGTGCGATGGCTCATCTTCATCGATCTGGTGGGACGAGCTCCGAGAGCGACCTCCGATGGGTGCCTCCGGGGTCATGGGAGGCGATGGATGGATTGAAGGGGAGGTAAAATAGAACCACCGAAGTACGAAAGCTACGGATAGGAAAATCGACGGTGGGGAATCGGGACTTTTCAATCTTTGGGCTGAAATCAGAGATAGTGGGACAAAGGATCTCAATGAAGATGAATGCGCACGCTCTAGGTACTGGGGCTGGAGCATGGACGGAAAATTTGCAGATTTGCAGAAGACGATGTGCTATGTGCATCGAGTTGAAGCCAACTGCAACCTCGCCGTTGACAGCTACATCGCCTGAGACTTCGCTGGTATCACTATCCTTTCAGCCTCTAACCCAAATTCAACGAATTATGTCCATCCTTTATGCTCCTCAGGAGACGAGATATACATGCTGGAGTCCCCTGCTTCTTGAGGTCTGTGATTCTTCCCTAACTCCACGCCCTTGTATGCCTCAAAGTTCATTTTTCGGGGCTGTGTTTGGTTTAAGTGTTCAGAAGGGTAATCTTAGACAATTTGTGGATGGTTTTGTTATATTTCGTAATGCTAATTTTACAAATCTGTGGGAAATTGTTGTGGACTGGTTAACCTGGCTAAGGAGGAAGTTTACTCATGCTTACACTACGGTGAAAGCATATTATAAGCCAGTAAATATTACTGTTGTTGCCAATACCCTGGTTAAGGTGGTATGCAGGGCTGTTGGGTGGGAACGTGTAGGGATGGATGTTGCTATAAACGTATGGATGTTGCTATAAACGTGGATGATGTGTCCCTTTCTAAGAATGGGTATAATTGGGTGAAGAATTCTGTGGGTGGGAGGAAGGCTTTTTGTTTTGTGTTGTTGAAGCCTTCTGTTTGGTGTTTTCATGGTCAAGGTAAAATCATCAACCTTAGTCTGTCCAGTGAATGTGTACACGAGGTTCTTTGTTGGCTTGATTTGCTCTTGTTCAGTGAGCTTGTTGACACTGTTCTTATTTGGGCAAGGCCTATTCTGAGTGTATGGCATCACCGTTTGTTGCTAGGCTGGAGTTATGATTTTATTATTCACTACCAGGCTGATTGTTATTTCTCTATTGCTATGGATCTCCTCCTTGAGAAATTTCTAAGCTCAAGGAACTTGTTTAGGAACCATCTTTGTGTATGGATTCCCATGGAAGCAGATTTGGCAACCGGGTGGTTTACCAAAGCTTCGTTCGATGGCTCTTACCCTTTAGATTGGGTTCCTCAAGCGCCGTCTCAGCTGCAGGCCTGCTTGGCTGTTGGCTCTCTGGATCTTTCCTCTTTTCTTGTCTTTACTTTCTTTCGTTGTGTTGTTGAACCTTTTAGTGCTAGTGTTAGTTTTCTTGTTTGTTTTTATGTTGTTTTTTTAATTTCTTGCTGCTAAGACTCTGTTTCTATGTTTGATTTCAATATAATTGCTCTCTTTATTGGCAAAAAAAAAATATTAAACGGTATAATGCAGATTTCTTCTGTAAGATCCAATAGTTTTTCCAAATAATGGTTTTCGCTAAAACACAATTATTCTGATACTGGAGGCAATCATCTTTAAGACATGTGAACGTTACAAGTCATACAAAGTCATGCTATTTATAAGTTATCATCATCTGCAATGCATCTCATCTTAAACATTATATATCAAATGTATAGATCTCGAGTCTAGCAATCGGGAATATAATAAAGTGCGTACGTGTATATATAATTGAAAGCCGAAGATGAACTGACCCTGAAGCTTTTGGTTCACAGTTGCATTGAACATGGTATGATGTGTATCTCAAGATGTGTCTCTTTTTTGCCTTTACCCTTTTTGAAAGTTTAGATCTTGAAGTTGAGGTTGAGACATTAGCAAGCTCAACGATATCATCATCCATTAATCCTCTACAGAAATGAGCAACGCTTTTGCTTGAGTCAAGACCATATAAAAAATTTCATATTTAAGTTAATCAAATTATGCAATTTAAAAAATTGGCTAAATTAGTTAAAAATAATAAATATGTGAAAAATGAATTTTGTTCCAATTATACTTTTATTTATAAAGGGTGAGTAGAGATAGAAATATGTCACATCCAGCTCCATCCTTAATAGGCTTGACCTATAGAACCTGTTGAAAAGCTTGGATTTAAAAAGAACAGAATAACAAACCATAGACTAAAAACATACCAAATTTAAATAGGTTGAAAAGAGGCCAAAAATATATAAATCAATATAAATTTTCCAAAATAAAAGAGTGGAAAAATATGATATAATTTAATGTGTAAATAGGTCATCTTACATGCTTACAAGCTATGCTTTAAAAAAAAAACATGTCTACCTAACATGTTTACTTATTCAAGCTTTTGACCTAACATTTCTTACAAATAGACCATAACTAGACCAGGGTCTTGCCAAAAGACCCTGATAAGTCATTTGGCCTATTTCTACCCCTAGGGGCAAGTAAGAGATAGTGGCCTGGTGAGAAAAATAATGAAAGAATATACAGAAAAGATAGGGAGAATTAATAGAATTAATTAGGGATAAATTAGTAAAAAATGCATTTAATGTTTAAATAATCCCAAACTAGATATTATAAAAAAGATAAAACCAACTCAAAAATTAAAACATTATAAAAAGAACTGGAGGAGCATATCTATAACGACAATATAATAGCCATACATGCAAGCAAAATAATTCAAGTATCATAAATGGATTGCTTGCAAGGGTAAAAAATTACCAAAGGGAGAGGCTCTAACTTACTTCTTGATGCCCTTTTTTGCTTGACATTTCTTTCAAGCTGTGTTTAAATAGCCATATGATCATAAAGTGCAGATCCATGTGTGGTGTTGACTTTGATCTAAGTTGACTACTTTTTCCACAACTTAATTAGTTTAAAAGTTTGTTCTAGAATCCGAATTTGTCGTTGACTTTTTTAACTTCGTGAATCCTCTACATCTTGTTCATGATTATGTTGTTTTAAAAAAATCATTTATGATGTTTACTGTAAAAAATATCCTTATTAATAATTTAATCCCTATAGTGGCCTAATACATATGAGCGGATCATAAAGGTGCTGTGGAATGTTCAATGAGCTTTCCCTTCCTTACTACTCCGGGCCCCTAATTAATTTAACAACTATTTAATTAAAATGAGTATATTAAGAAAGTTAGGTAAATTAGTCAATTATAATCAATCAAATGTGACACAACCTCCCTAAAATATTTGTTTAATTATTTTTTTTAAAGAAGTGGTATTAAATAATAGTTCTTGCCCTTTTTAAAACTATAATAAAGAGCACTGACTCGAAGTTCTGACCTGCACTTTTCACTTACACCCAATCTAGTGCATTTTAGTATTTGAGAATGTAATCCATCATACTATATAGTGCTTGATGGTCATTGGTTTCGGGGGATTCACATATCTATAAAGTCTATATAATGATCTTTTATTTGTTAGTTTATAGATTTAAAATGAATTTTAATGCTTGTAGTATTTAATATTCAACATTACTTCAAATAGAATTGCCTTCAACATGAGAATACTTGTGTTGTTGAACCTAGGAGGAAAAAAAAATCTCCAACTAGCTTCTACACTTAGTAGCAAAAGAAGAGTATAGCTTTTTTCCTTAAATGAAACAACTCTAAAGCTTTTGGTTAACAATTTCATTGAAGATATATGATATTGGAAGCTCAAAATTAAATGGGTTAGTTTTTGCGCTTTAGCTGTTTTGAAAGTTGAACCACTCTTGCTATTATTCTTGTGGCATAATGGCATGTCGTTCGTCCTTGCTTGTACTACATCCTGGGTTCAATTCAACCTTCTACCACTTGTAATTAAAAAAACAATGTTTTGACCCTTGAAGTGGTGGTGGAGACACTGGCATGTTCAATAATATCTTCCATTTTCAAACGTACAATGCATAATTTTCTACATAAATAACGCTTTAGCTTTTTTTTTTTTTGTAATAAAAAATGAAGTGATTTGAATCACGATTTGGAGGCTCACTAAAATTGAGACATGCCTCCAAGCTTATGGAACTTTTATGGAAGTACTTACATATTGTCCATTAAGGCTCTCCCATTGATAGTGATATTTGAATTTACGATTTTATGAGATATGAGCCAACTCCTAATTAACTGAATTAATCCTTGTTGCCAAACCGAAAAAAAGACAAGAAGAAAGAAAAAAATAACATGGAATATCAAATGATGTTATATTCATAAAGGCCATATAACTTGTAGAGAAATACTTACATACTCTCGGAGTGCCACGTTATTCATGCTCTACCCAATGAAAATGTTCCAAGTGTCATCTATTGTGATCCCATATCCCATAAATTTCTCCTAGTTATTTTCATTTTTTCATAACCCATTACGATAGATATTTATTATGGAAAAAGAGGAATAATTAACATTCAAAATTACATAAGCATATCGTAAATGGATTTGCTTAACCTTTCAATCAATTTGTGTTAAACAACATATCTGATCATATATAGTTGAAGATATGCAGATCGAGTTCTTGACTTTGATCCCACTTGACTACATTTTTTCCACAACTAATTACTTTTTTTTAACTTCATTAGCAATTCGAATATTCGTTGACTTGTACGCTCTCTTTTACACGTCTTGGTCATAATTGTGTTGTTTATGATGTTTAACTGTTAGTAAAGTCGGTATTTTTTTTTTAATAAGAAGTCGATATTCTTTATTTGTATCCTTATTGTGGCCTAATCTGAGTGGTGAGATGTTTTGGTGGAAGGTTCCTTTTATTGATGTCCTTTTTCCTTATATGATGTCACTGAGTTCGTCATCTTCTACTTATCTATTATTGATGTCCTTTTTCCTTATGAATGCAGAAATTTTTTTTTTTCAGAAGAGCTTATCTCAACCGAGCCTGACAATGATCAAATAAAAAAAGAATTGATTCAACTAAATTTTACTGCAATGTTATTCAACTAAAGGACGTTGGAAGTATTTTTATGTGACGTACATTTATTTTAATGGATATGAGATGTTTGCCTTCCATGTCAATTACTCCTAGGGGAAGTTAGAAGGGGATGTAAAAGACCTCTTCTGCAACAGTTTTTTTTTTTTTTAGCGGGACCTATATGCCATTGGAGGAGGGGGAGGACCTTTAAAATATAAAAATAACAAACCAGGGTGTTCGATATACTTACTTCCAGAGCAGGCTTCGTTGATCAATTAGGAATATTGAAATGTTACAAAAATACAATAATACCCCTGAGGATTAACAAACTAATTTGCAATGAGAAAATTTCGTATATTTAACGAGTTATTTACTATACTAGAGTTGCAACTTTCTAAAATTAAGGTGCAATGAATATTTAGTAAGGGAAATCTTAATTTTTTGCAAGTTCTAAGGGTAAACAAATATTCATAGGAGAAAATTTCATATACTTGACTAGTTATTCGATATACTAGAGTTGCAATCTGAACTTAAATTGCAATAATCATTTGGTAAGGGGAGTTTCAATTTTTTCATATTCCAGAGACATTCTTGTCTTTTCATCAAATTTCAATATACATAATTGGTCCATTATGTCTGATCTGTGACTAAGCATATTGGACACACTACTTTATCCTTTCTATATTTTAAAGGATTTTTAGTGTCACTTTCCCAATCATTTTTCAAGTGTAACGCATTGCTGCGCTCTCGAGGTGGACTAGAACTGGGTTGAAAGTGAAAAAAGCAAAAAGAAAGGAGATATGTGAGATCCACTCTTTTGTGTGTTTTTTTCTCTCTCATCTTTATCTTCAATTTTCCTCCAATCTTAAAAAAAGAAAAGAAAAGAAAAGATCCATCCATGACCACAAGATTGACCTTGTGAGGTCCCATAATGTTATTCCTCATTCGCACAACGATACTAACCCCATATAATGGGTGAGTGATCACTAAATCCACGATCAGGAATATACTTATAAAATTGTTTCTTTTTTTTTTTCTTTTTTTTGTAGTGTGAGTCTGCCCTTCTCTGTCAAAATTCATTTCATGCTAATTCTTTTTATACCATTCATGCATATAATTATGGGTCGAGTGAAAAATCATATATATATATATATATAAGTCATAAGAAGTCATATTTAAAGGAAAATATAAATAGAAACCAGCAGTGTTAGGTCTAGCGGAAAATGGTAGTTCCTCGTAGCATAGTAAATCAATGTTTAAATCCTTATTATCATTTAAGAGATATATCACATTTAGTACAGAACAATATTCAAACCTGATTATAACTGAGTACCTATAACACTCCTAGAAAAGCCACAAGTGTATGAATAATCTGATATGTATTTCATAATAGTACATATGTATAAGGATATGGTCACGTGCTAACCGAGTCTGGTTGGTTACAACTTACATTAGCATTAGTTATATACATTATTCAAGTTAGTTACATTTTATAAATACTTAACTACACTATAATCAATAACAGAGAATTAGAAGCTGGTTTAGTCAGCCCATAAGAAAATTTGATTAGTGGCTGTTATATGAAGCACCTACATTTTCTTACTTTGATGGCTCTATCACACGCGATTTGAGGCACTGTCAAACAAATGGAAAATGCCCCTTTAATTTTTTTTTTCAATTTTTCAAAGCCATTTTTACTTTTCCTATTGATCATTATAGTTGACAAAAAATAAATAACATTTTCGTATCTTGCGGACATTAAACGACACACTTTTGAATTTTTTATGATTTTTCAAAAAAGTAAAAAAATGCAAATTTTAGAGTACTTTTTTAAAGGGTTAAAATGTGTTCAGTATCCCAAAATACTTACCTTTGAAGGTGCATCTAGCACCCTAAAATACTTAAAGAGTGCAATTTTACCCCCCATATATTAAAAAATGGAGCAATTATCAGCTTTGGTGACATGAGAACTGTTTCAACTTCCGTTTGGTATGAATATTATATTGTTCGTCCGCATCGTCAATGGAGTTCTCCCGCATGCATCGAAAATCCCTGCTCTCTGTTTCTGCATCTCTCAGTCGATAACCTCAAGTACACTCATGGAGGAGATGAACAAATCCTTCTCTTCTCTTAGCTCCCACATTTCTTTCTGGTTTTATTCTCCTCTCTCAACTATTTCTGGATTGTGTCTCTGTTCTGTGGGGTTGTGATTTGGTTTTTGCTTTTTATTCTTTTCTGTGTGCAGGAGAAGTAGAATGCAGAGGAACAAAAGATGGAGGAGAACAAAACCAGAGGTGAAGGACTAGGCCAAAAGGCCCGAAAAACAGTGTGAAGATAAAAAGTAAGCGGAATCCAAAGACAAGACTGGTCCAAGAGTGAGGATGCGTCGTCGTACGGAGGAGTGGAGCTATGGAACCAGCAACAGGAGCACTTCATGTCGATCGGAACAATATGTGTACGGCGGGGTCAGCAGGAGCTATGATGATCCGTTGTCGTTGTCGTTGTCGAGATCCTCAGGGATGACGACCACCACGAGTGGTCGAGGAGGGATAAACTGCCAGGATTGGGGCAACAAAACGAAGAAGGATTGCCCACACATGAGGAGTAGGACTTGCTGTAAAAGCGGAGGCTTCCATTGCCAAATGCACAGTAAAAGCACCTGGATTTCAGCTCCTAAGCGTCGCAGTAACACCTTCTCAGACACTCTTTCCAAAAGACTCAGGGAAATAGTTACGTGCCTTGCCATGCCCTTGTTCCTTTTGTTCTCTTCTTCCTTGTTTTATCTGCAATCCCAGTTACAGTTATGAGATTGACTCCTGAGCTGATCGATGCGTGCGGGTGAACTCCATTGACGACGCGGGCGAACAATATCAATACCAAACGGAATTTCTGTTAACAAAGGGTGATAATTGCTCCATTGTTAGAATATCTGTTGTAAGTTAACTTACTTAGCTGTATCAGTTGCTTGCTTAGCTGTATTAGTTATAACCGTATGAACAACATGTGTTAATCTTATGTGTCCATATAAGACTGTACTTCCACAGTATAAATAACACAATACTTTTACTCTGATCATTCACATTAACAATCAACAGAAAAAAAAAAAGAAGAAGAGAAGAGAAGAGAGAAAAATGTTTGAGAAAAGTTGGAAAATTTTGAGAGGCATTGGAGAGTATTAGAGAGTGTGGCATTAGATGCCCTCGCTCGTTCGTCCACTAACTGACTTTTGAGTTCATAAAATAATAAAGACTTCAACTTTTGTGCTAGATTTTGCTACTGTTACTGTTGGTTGCTTCGCAAAGATCACCAGGATATTAAGTGTGGACGATAATATACACAATGGAAGAGTATAACTCAGGATTTTCAGAAACATTTGATCCTTCTTTAAAGAGTTTCATACGTGAAACCATATAGGAGTTCACCCCTTTTTGCTCTCTAGACATCGATCTTTGCCTTCATGAGAGTATCATCCCGAATGTATTTATGTACTTAAATCCCCATTCAACAATCTTTGCTCAAAGCTTTCACAACTTCAGAGATTCTTATTGAAGAATTCGAAGCGCCTGTAAGTATAATATACCATCATCAACGTATCCTAATGCATGCATAACTTCTGAGCCAGGAACCCAAATGAATAGTGATTGATCACACTTACTACTGCTTAACCCAAGCTTAAGAGGAGCACACTAGTTAGTTTTTCAAGCCAAGCATCTATAGAAGGCTTTATATATCTAACTTGCTGCATATATACCTCCTCCTCATGGAGTGGTGAGCCATCAGAAAAGGCATGATTCACATCAATTTGTTGTACACACCAATTTTGAGGAACAACAATTGACAAGACAAATAGTACACTAAATAGTTACTCACAACTAGACTGAAAGTTTCATCAAAATGAAATTCTTCTATCTCATGATGAAAGCCCTTAACCACTAATCTGGCTTTATCCTTTCCAACTGAATATTCAACTAGATGCCATATTTTGTTCCTCATAAGAGCTTCATACTGTTCATCCATGGCCTTCTTCCATGCATTGCACTAGTTTGACGAACTAGAGACAGAGACAAGTGCTGATCGAAGGGAGGAAAGAACAAGAATGAGGAGACAACTCGGAAGAAGAAGTAGAAAGAAGTTTAGGAAGAGGAAACTCATTTATCATTGAATAGAACTCCCTTGATACATAAACATTTGACCCTTGGGATCCCAACACTACTAAACCTTCTGTAAGAGGCATTACTCTAGCATATAAACATGCAAGGAATATCTCGATGGGAGGGGCTAGTCCCTCAGAATGTGATGAATCAAAGTTTAAATTCTCAGTGAGATAGGTGTTCACGTTTAGTGCTTAATAATATATCAATCAAGATTGCCTCTAATAAAAGAATATATGTACTTAGCAAAAAAAAAACACTCAAGGAATTGATTTAAACTCCAGCTTGTTCTGATGGTAGGCCAAGTAAGAGGAAAGCAAGCACAACCAAATGCCCGGAGATGTACATAATTGTAAGCTTTACTAAAGAGTTTTTCAAATGGAAAAATGCCTCCAAAAGCATTATTTGGTAGGAGATTGAATAAGTATACACATGAATAGTTAGTGCTTCAACCCACAGCTTGAGAGGAAGAAATGAATTTGCTAAGAAAGTTACTCCAATTTTAGCAATAGCGAGATGCTTTTCTTTCTCTCAAACCATTTTGTTCATGTGTGTAACGATAACTAAGATACCAAAATGTCACATCTGCCATTTAATTCCCTTGTATAAAAGGATCATTAACAATCAGGACTAACATGATGGGTGAAGCGGCGAAGCCCATGGCCGTGACTTTGTGGTTCGATGGGAGGTGGGGTCAGATTGTGAAGAAGCAAAATATGGAGAATTTCGAGCAGGATACCTTAATTTTTTTTTTTTAATTTCCAAAAAAGCATGGAACTGAGTTGGAAGTTGAAAGCCACGCAAAAGCAACTTTTGATGATATTATAATAATATTTTTGCCGTGCAGGATAACTTTTGTGTGAGTTATTGATGGCAATAACCAAATTATAAACCAAAAAAGATTAGAGACCGAGCTTTGAGTAAATGTAAAGTATGGAAATTTTTTCTTCTATCCTTGAATTGGATTTAATCATGACACAGTAACACATCTCTAAACGGAGATTTTCGTATTTTGATTCACCAATACTAGCCCTTATAGTTATAACTATGGAAATCTAATTGCACATGGGTATACTTAATGGACTTTGTTGTAAGTTAATCAAGACTGCAAGAATCTAAAAGATTAATCTTCCCATTCAAATATTATTTGGGGCAGCAATTACATACAAGGCATGAAGGCAACAAAGCACCACTAATAATATATCATTTGGGCAGGTTTTCTTGATCCTTTGGTCTATTAATCCCACTGAACATGTTAAAATTGCGAACTTTAGAAGCTAAGTTCACTATCCAACCCCATATCCAATGAAACAGAAGCTTGAGCAAGTGACTTGCGAGTATTAGAGGCAGTGAAGCCCAAATGATGATCAAGAACCACACAAGCAAATATGGAAGCAGGATTGACAATAGAGAAGCTGAAGAAAGTGATCCAAAGACAAGTAAGATGCTGTTGAAAACGCTGTCGTAATTGTTATTGCCACTGAGACTGAGTCGAAGTGAACTCTTCTTCACACCAAGCACTGTGCTGTAGAAACAAATGGCTATTATGAAAAGCCACATGTTCACTGGGTGTGCCTCAATTGGGGATTT